>APFE031088269.1:157227-227330 GCA_000404065.3 Pinus taeda | reverse complement strand
TCAGAAAGAGGAATCCAACAAAAATATTAGCCTCTTAATCTGAGCATCAGAACATGGAGTTTGGACCTAGTTGTCCAAATTTAACACTTCCCTCATCATAGTTACCCTTGTATCATGACATGTGGCTTGGAGCCATCCTGCTACTGAATACTATGGCCCCCCCATAGCCAGGTATTGATCCAGGAGGTGGTCTCGTCAAGGATCCTGCCGATCTGTATCGCTCTAGAGCTACAACACCAAGTCACCCCACCTCACTCTTGGAGGTATATCAGCAAACATGGCGAAGTCTTCCTTTAGCTTGGAGGAAAGCCTATCGATCTTTGTTGATGTTGCCTGCTAGTCCTACTTCTCCTCCTTGTCCTTCTTCCTGAGCAAACACTAGGTACTATAGTGACCAAGCTCACCACATTTGAAGCACTTGACCTTCGACAGGTCTTTCTTCTTCTTTCTCTGCTCCCCTTGTCCCTGACTAGGACCCTTAGAGGTGAGGGCCACGTTCTCCTCCTCCTTCACCTACTTCTATCCTTTGCTGCTGCAAGTGATGGAGCTCTTTAGAAGAGCTCGCCTCAATTCCTCCTTATGGAAGTCAGCCCACATCTTGTCCCAATCTGGTAGCTTGTCTCCGCCCAATATGCTTTCTACAAAGACTTGCCAGTCCTCGGAGACATATTGAGTGGCAATCTCACAAGATCTGTAGGTTGAGGCACTGCCCCAACAGCTGACAATTGGTCCCGAACCTCCTTAACCTTGGCGAGGAAGGAGTTTATGCCTTCCCCCTTCCACATCCAGATGAGCCTTAGCCTCGAGGTACATCTTCTGTTGCTCGGAAGTACCCTAATACAACATGGCGAGAGCATCCCACATCTGCTTGGCAATATCTTTTCCAACTATATGTGAAACAACATGATCTCGGTCTTCGTCTAGGATCAACCGTTTCGCCTGTGCCATTTCCTTATTGTACTCTTTCAGTTGATCTGCATCTGTGGGAACTGCTACCACTACATCAATATATGCTTTCACGCCAAATTCATCTAGAAAGGAGGACATCCTTGCCTTCCAAATGATGTAGTTGGAAGCTCCATCCAACTTGTCCTGATCACGAAGTCCAACAGTGGCCATCTCAATGAACTGTCAAAAACTTCCTCTATGTTTTTGCACAATTGATGCTCTACTATTTGCACTCCCTTCTGGAGTGAGAAGATCTGCTCACAACGACTGCTGATCTGCAAAAAAAATCGAAATTCTTGAGACTAGTAGTTCCCTGAGGAAAGTTTTCTCTCTATGTGTGTTCTTCTTCCTCCCACCCAACGTTGGCTTTGCTCTAGCAAGCTGTTGCAAAAACCACTGCATCCAACTAGAGATCTGCTCAACGAAAAATCTGGGTTGATTCCTCTTCCTTTGAAATCACCCGATCTGGTAGGATCGAATTTTTTTGCCGCACCCAAAAAAATCGAATCTCCACAAATAACTTGGCCTCCTTCCAGAATGATTGTGCCGCCATTGGGAATTTCGGTCTGCTGCCCATAATGAGCAGCAAAATTCCTTCTCTTTTCGCCTTTGAGCTCCCCAACTGATCAATTACGCTCTGATACCATGTGAAAATTCCAAACTGGAATCCTATTGTAGCAACTAGAAATTATTCTCCTAATTGTTAATTTTATTTAACAATTTATTTGTTGTTTTCTATGGAAAACACTGAATAAATCACACTGCAACCTACACAAATAAAACTACGGAAGAATAAATGCTAGAAGAAATTCTAGCACGCACACATAAAATAACACAATTATTTTTGGACAAAAATCCGTGGAAAAACCCAACTTGGGAAAACCAATGCAACAGATGAAAGTTTTATTATTATGCAGTAGTGCAAATCTGAGTACAATCTGGATGCCTGAAATTGGCAATCCACAGCAAGAAAATCTGGGCAAAATATTGAAGGGAAACTCCCTTTTCCCACAGGAAATCTCTGGCATAACTTGCCTACAACAAACTAGTCGTCCAAACCCCAACGTGAGCCTCTTCTGTGCTGCCTCTGCATTGTTTGCTACACATGTGACTCGAAACTACCTCTAATGAAATCGTTCTGCCGCCAATTGTTGAGTAAATCGTCTCTCCGGCTTTCTGGAACTCTGACCGACCTCTGGAATTGAGAACGATTTTTCTCACCAACAAATTGATCTTTCTTGCTGGAGCTACCACGTAGAGCCTCTGCATTGCCTCTCTAGGATAAGTCAGCCCTCTTGCTGTTGCCTCTTCGGATCTAGAAATCTTTCCTCCAGACTCACTATCTCTTCCCCTCTCACACTGCTTCGATCTCTAGCTCTCTCTCCGGCAACTGACTATTGCTACGCTGGAAATCGATCTGCTAAGAAATTGAACTGCTCAAGTGTATTCTCCATCGCCACATCAACCTCCTCTTATAATCCTCTGTTGGAGTACCAATGACCAAGATTAAAACTTAATCAATGGCTAGGATCATCTTTGGATAGATCCGTGCGAGTTTCTAGATGATTCTCGCCTTGACTTAATTAATATTGATTAATTAACCATATTCCCTAAGTTTAGACTTAGGAAATATTTAAAAACTGGTTAAAAATCTAATTAAGTCATTTCTAAGCGGAATTTCTAGAGACGATTTTTGGGTTTTAAAGATCTTATGTATTCTAGCCTCTCCATAAAATTTCAAGGTTAGAACACAACCGATGCTACAAAAACTAACACTTTGTTCCATCATTATTTCATATGACACCTGCCACTTGAAGGGTGTACCTTGGACTTGTCATTTCATTAAAGGTTGAAATCACCTAATAAGGTCCTTCATTAACCTCTCTTGCTTAGGGAGGTAACACCAGTACGTGTTCAAAGCCATAAATTTGGAAGGGAAACCCACTATGAAGTATCCACTTCTGCCCTTGATTAGTAAGCCTGTTTACTCAATTGCACTAACGAATCATTGTATTGGAAGGTGAGGGGACACATTGGATCTTAGACAAGATTGCAGGTGGGTTTGCTTCTTGGACTTGGCCCCCCTATACGGGATCCAAGCCCTCCAGAGGATCACAATGGCATTTGTAGGGTGAGCGTTAAGAGCCATGGGCCTCCATCCATGTAGAGCATTGATTGCCACGCCATGGAATTCTTCAGCACCATCATTTGCTTGCTCGTGCCCCAGTTATTTAGAGATGATGATGCACTTGGACCACGTTGCCCCAACTGGCTACACATTCCCAACACTTGGCAGTTGTTCCAATGCCCAGAGGAGGTTATGTCTTTCCTAGGGAGACATGGGAGGGCATGTGTCATCTTCTAATCCTCACTAATGGAGCATCGACTTGATTATGAGCCACTTGGAGACCATGAGACCCATTTGGAGCCCACAAAGCCCAAATAGGGGTTTGGAGATGTTCTGCAACATATGGAGGGCATCACCCTCTTCATCATCATTTTTTAGGCCCTCTCTCTCATTCTTAGCACGTGAGGCCTCAATGCTGCCCCTCTAGGCCTCAACGCATCCATGACGTTGGCTTAAGAGGGCTATTCGATTTGATTTTTGAGCTATCATGGTTGGCTTGTAACCATGGGAGGGTTACTTAGCATCTTAGGCATGTAAAGGGGATTCATTTTTTTAAAATTGAACTCTTAACTCTTGTATAAATAGGATAGAGCTAGTCTCTCCCTAGCATCATCACTTGGATTTTAGATATCTCCTCTTGAGAATTTCGGACCTGCAATTTGTAGACAAATTTGGATGATTTGGATGAATTTCGATGTTTGGTTAATTTCGCTATCTCTCTTGGAGCTTCTTTTTGGTATTATGATGGATGGATATGTTCTTCATTGTCTTGTAAGTGCTATTTAATGCTATATTTCTGATTTTGATTAATGTCTAATGCATGGAAAATTGTCTCATGGTTGTTAATATGCCCTAATTGATGAAATATTCTTCAAGCATTGCAACTATTGGGAAATTTCGCATGTGTTATGCATAGATAATGAATGAATGAATATTCCTAGGGGACTCATTGCATATCTATCCTTGAAACTTCATTAATAATTTCCATCGTAGTATAAATATCTAGTGTGTGAAGCTGCTTCATTAAAGGTAGAGAAGCTACTTCTAGGTCTCCTTGAAGAGTGAATTGCCTTATCAAGATGATCTTTGACTCCAATTCTCCCAATTTGTAGGCATTAGTCTTAAATCCTTGGTGATCACACAAAACTCACAAATTTCCTTTTGTTTCACCTTCTTATCCTCGTCCCTTTAAGGATAAGGAGGCATCTCTAGGCCTTGGTGCGAAATCCATTAGAGAGGGATGTTTTGAATTTTTTCTTAGATAGAACTCTTCGTTAGTGTCTCCTGTAGTGATCCTCAAGTTTTGGTGGATTTCCTACAATGGAATTTCTGGAAATTCGATGCCCTGGTTATCACTCCAAGATGAAACCCTAGAAGCTAAACCTTCAACTTAGGGATTTTGTTGAAGGCATGTGCTTTAGTACTTGTTGAAGTAAATCTTACATTTCCTTTTCTCTTGTCTACCTTGGCGTTGGATGAACTCATATCTTGCTAACTATCCCAATCCTAGGTCTCGTGTAGCCTTCTTTCCAAGGGGTTTTCCGTGGAAAGTCTTACTAGCTTCTCCCAAATCTCACACCATTGTTGTAATATTCCTACTAGGAAAAATACAAATATAAACAACAAATCAGAGCATGCACACAAAGTAATTCAAACATATAAGTTAACACCCATAATACCACTAGAAATAACACCCAGCTAAACCATTTTATAAAATATAATTGTAGTACAATGGGAGTTTGGTATCAGTGCACCTGGGCTTGCCAAAAAGGCAAGCTAGACAAGCCCCAGGTGGAAAAGTGCAATGTCCAGATGTTGGAATGTGTAGCTTTAGCGCTGCCCTGGAGAGACTGAACTGTCTGCTAAAATGATCTGCTTTTTGACCCACTTCCGATTTTCAGAAAATTCCCAGAAATTGACCCCAAACTCCTCAAATAACCCACCCAAAAGCCGGAAAAGGTTTGGCCTAGTTCTAACCCCCAAAATTGACCCCAATTTCTCTTGCTCCCCCACTAACTGGGAATTTTGTCCAACGTGAAGAAATCGCTTCTTTGCCCTCCCAAGAATGGTGCCAAATGCTAGCAAAATTTATGCCTGGAGGTCTCCACCAAATGCATCTCCAATCAGAATCAAATACTCTATCGCTCAACTCCCACATGTGGCGGAATGAAAGGCTCTGCACAGGCCCACATAATCACTAGAAAATGGTGATGAGGTTGTAGCAAAATCCTTCCAGAAGTATACCCAATCAGCCCTCAAAACTCTAGCAAATTAGGAGTCCAATCCTCCCTCCAAATCCCAGCAAAAGCGCTGCCCCACAACTGTCTCACCTAGGAAGTGCATACTCCCTTTCTGCTCCCAGTGTGTTGAGAAAGATCCACGCATATGCCTGTATAATCTTTGGAACAACCCTACAGTGTGAACTGGATCTCCTCCTAGGGATGGCACTTGAAGTCCACCGAAGGTAGGGTGAGATTTCCGCTTGGAGACCTCATGTGTTGAACAAAACTCTGTTGACTTAGCTAAGCAACTTGAGCAAACAATGGTTATTTTGTAAAATGAGCATAAGTCCCCAAATTGAGGCCCTCCACCTCTATTTATCTTGGTGCCCCTTCCTCCATGTGGGCCCCACAAGTCGAGTTCCATCCTCTCTCTCTTACCACAAATTCAAACTCTCCTAAGGGGTACGAATTCCCTTTGGAGTGGCCCCGACATTCCACTTGCACTTTGATTTATTTTCTTTTCTAATGTTTGGAAGCCTTCTTTTCTAAAGTGGGTCCTTCTCTTTACCCAAAAACCAAATCTTCCTTTGGTTTATCCATTCTCCTAAGTTGTGGGCTAAAATATCTCCCAAATGCCAAAATTGCAAAAATGGAAATTCTTCTTAACAAAAATTAATTAATTTTGGGGATATTACAAACCTCCCCACCAAAAATTGTTTGTCCTTGTGAAAATTCTAAAACCCAAAATCCTATTGCAGCAACTGGAAATTATTCTTTTCTTCTAATTGTTATTTTAAATTAACAATTTATTTACTGTTTCCTACAACAAACACTGAATAACGCACATTGCAACCTACACAAATAAAACTGTGGAAGAATAAATGTTGGAAGAAATGCTAGCACACACATAAAATAACACATTTATTTTTAGACCAATAATCCCGGAAAAACCCAACTTGGGAAAACCGGTGCAGCAACTAAGGGTTTTAATATTAAGCAGCAGTGAAATAATATGAGTACAACTGGCTTACAAAAATAGCAATCCTACAAAGAAATACTGGCAAGAAAAATCTAGTGAGCAAATTTCCTCACTCCATAGGAAAATCTAGGTTCTGACGTCAGCTAAATTTGAGTTGTCCAAACTAGCTCTACATAGTTACTGAGTCACCTTATCGCAGTCACTTATGCACTTAGTTCGAACCAGTTTCTCCTCAAGCCGTTGGTCTACTGTTGTTTGGGAAAATGTCTCTCCTAGCCTCTAAAACCTCTGCCCAGCTTCTGGCAGTTGAAACTCGTCTTTCCCTAGCAGAATTGAAGCTACCTCCAGAGGCTATTGTGCTGATTTGTGTCGCCTCTCTATGGCTCCTCTGCCTCTCTGTAAATGCACTCACCGTATCTAGAATCCTTCCTCCGGCTTCACTATCTCTGCCCCTCAGTCACTTCTTCAATCTCACTGGCGCTCTCTTTGGCAACTGACTGTTGCTACTTCGAAAATCGATCTGCTCATGAAATCGAACTTCTTAAGTGTCTTCTCCAATGCCTATCGACTTCTTCTTATAATCCTATGTTGGGACTCCAACGGTCAAGATTAAATTAAATGATGGCTAGGATTAACTTGAAGTTAATCTGTGTGAGTTTCTATAACATTCACACCTTGACTTAATTGATTCTGATTAATTAACCATCTTCCCTAAGTTTAGACTTAGGAAATATTTAAAAACTGGTTAATAATCTAATTAAGTCATTTTTAGGCGGAATTTCTAGAAACTATTTCTGGGTTTTGGAGATCTCCTGTATTCTAGCCTCTCCACAAAATTTCGTGGCTATAACGCATCTAATTCTACAAAAACTAACACTCCCTCTTAGTGAGGAATGTGTTCTAGTTCTCCACTACACATCCTGTGTTAGCATCCTGTCTCCGCATCATCTCCTATCACGCTGTTGATGTCTTGCCATTGCTGCCCACCAACCACTGCACAAATCTGATATGTGTTGCATTTGTGCTGTTGCTAACCCTTCTAAATTGTTGTCAACACTGCAACTCCCTCTCATCTAGTGTTGTTGCGATTGCAAGCACTGCAACTGAGAAGCATCCTAAATATTGAATCAACTGTGATTAGTATGATGCATCTGTCACCTGAGTCTTTGACCGCTGCTAGTATCTGCAATGTCATTGAGAAATTTGCACTGTTGTTGACTCTGCACTGTGCCAACTGCACTGCTGCCAACTCTACTCTGTGCTCCCCAGCCTCTGACTGCGACTAGACCCTGCATCTGTTACTCTGGCATCTGACTGCAACTACTACCACTGATCCATCCTGCTACCGAATATTGTGGGTCCCTGTAGCAAGGTATTTATCCAAGAGGTGGGCCTCCTCAAGGATCCTGCCCAGTTGTAGCACTCTAGGGCTACGAAACCAAGTCACTACACCTCACTCCTGGAGGTATGTCAGTAAACATAGTGAAGTCTTCCTCCAACCTGGAGGATAGCTTATTGATCTTTGCTAATGCTGCCTGCTGCTCCTCCTTCTCGCCCTTCTTCCTGAGAGGACACTGGGTACTATAGTGACCAATATCACCACATCTAAAGCACTTGACCTTCGACAGGTCCTTCTTCTTCTTTCGCTGCTACCCCTATCCTTGACTGGGACCCTTCAATGCAAGGGCCACATTCTCCTCCTTCTTCACTTGCTTCGATCCGCTGTTGCTGCCACTAATGGAGCTCATCTCAACTCTTCCTGCTGCAAATCGTCCCACATCTTGTCCCACCTTGGCAAGGTATCTTTGCCCAAAATTCTTTGGACAAACACCTACCACTCCTCAGAGACACTATTTAGTGCCAAACACACTAGCTCTATGAGTTGAGGCACTGCCCCAACAACTGACAACTAGTTCCGAACCTCCTGAATCTTGGTGAGGAAGGAGTCTATGTCTTCCCCCTTCTGCATCCGGATGAGCCTCAGATTCTCCTCTAAGTACATCTTTTATTGCTCGGAAGTTCCCTGGTACAACATGGAAAGTGTATCCCACATCTCTTTGGTCGTTCCCTTGGCCGCTATGTGTGATATTACATGATCCGGAACACCATCTAGGATCAATCTCTTTGCCCGCGCCATCTCCTTTCTGTACTCCTTCAGCTGATCATCATCTTGGGGTACTGTGACCACTGCATCAATATATGGCTTCAGACCATTTTCATCAAGAAGGACATCCTTGTCTTCTAGATGACATAGTTGGAGGCTCCATCCAACTTGTCCTGATCACGAAGTCTAGCTGTGACCATCTCAAGAAATGTCGAAAATTTCCTCCTCTTTTACTCAACTGTTGCTAGGCTATTCACACTCCCTTATGGAGTGAGAAACTCCGCTCACAACGACTATTGTTCTGCAAGGGAAATCAAACTTCTTGAGGATGTCAAGTTCATGGAGGACAAGGTGTATAGGAGGTCCAGAGAATTGCCAGTAGCTAAAGATCAGAGTGAGCAACCAGCAGAAGCTTCTTGTAGTTGAGTTCAAGATGAAGGATTTGGGGTTCAAGCACAAGTTCAAGGGCAAATGATCAACTAAGGCTTCACAAAGCATGGAGCAACAGATGCAACAGATCAAGGAGATGCATCAAGAGGATATGGAGGTGGTTATTCCTATCTCCATTGTTGGTAGGAGGAATCACGAGTTCAATAGACACTCGAGGATGCTTGGGAGTTTGTGGGGACTCCTAGGATGGGCAAGAGAGAGTGGAGACAACCAGAGAGGCACACTTGCTACATGGCATTGGTCGATCAGCTAGTAGATAGCGAGCCCTCGAGCTATTAAGAGGTTGCACAACAACAGGTGTAGCGAGATGCAATGGTTGAGGAGGATTCCTCAATCATGTAGAATGATGTATGAGAGTTTGTATCGAGAACAATAGATAGGGCGGTGGTTGGATCATGTTGGATCTATAAGATCAAGCATGGTGCAGATCGCAGCATCGAGAAATACAAAGCTAGGTTCATGGCCAAGGGATTCTATTAGGAGGGAATAGATTATGAGGAGACATTTTCTCGTATGGCCAGGTACACTTTTAAACGAGTTGTGATCTCATTAGTAGCACATATGGGATGGCAGATCCATTAGATGGATTTCAAGTCGGTGCTTCTGAATGGTGAATTAGAGGAGGAGGTGTACATCGAACAATCAGAGGGCTTTGTGGCACACAACAAACACACCCCTGTGTGCAGGTTGAAGAGAGATTTGTATGGACTCAAGCAAGCTCCCAAGGCATGGTATGAGTGCATCAACAAATACTTACAGGGGATAGGCTTTGTGAAGAGTGAAGTAGATGCTAACCTCTTCTACTTTGTGGTTGGGGGAGATGTTCTCATTCTTGTCCTATATGTGGATGACTTGTTCTTGATAGGTTCACTGGGGCTCATCGAGGAGTGTAAGAGGGATCTTGCAGTTGAGTTCAAGATGAAGGATTTGGGGCTCATGCACTATTTTCTAGGCATGGAGGTATGGAAGATAAATGGTGAGATTTTCCTTGAACAATGGAAATATTGCATCGAGATCTTGAGGAGATTTGGGATGGAGGATTGTACAGCCATGTCTACACCCATGATCACCAATTGGAGGATGATAGACGCATCCAAGGAAAAGGATGTGTACCCCACCTTGTACAGGAAATTAATAGGCTCTCTCATGTATTTGGTCAACACCAAGCCAAATATATCCTATGCAGTAAATTCTCTCAATCAGTTCATGGTGGAGCCAAAGAGACTGCATTGGATGGCGACAAAACATGTGTTGAGGTCTTTGGACAACACTATTGAGTATGGGAGCATATATGCTCGAGGTGATGGTGTCAGGTTGGTTCGCTACACTGATGCAAAATGGGAAGGAAACATAGTTGACCAAAAAATCAATTTAAGGTGTTGCTTCAACATGGCATCAAGAGTTGTTTCTTGGTACAACAAGCATGAGTCTGTTGCATTGAGTTTTGTAGAGGCATAGTACATAATAGTGAGCATGGCTATATGTGAGGCTATATAGCTTCGTAAGCTGCTAGTAGCCTTGTTTGGTCAGAGGGTTGAGATGACGGTTATACACTACCACAATTAGAATTGCATCAAGTTGTCAAAGAATCCTATGTTTAACGATAGGTCCAATCATATAGACATTAGATACCACTTCATCAAGAACTGTGTGCAAAACAAGGTTTGTCTAGCTACAGTATATAGCTACAGATGAGCAGGTAGCAGATATACTAACGAAGGCGTTCGGGAAGGCGAGATTCATCTTCTTAAGAGACAAGTTGGGTGTTAAGCAGAATACCTTCCTCGTTAAAAGGGAGTGTTAGTTTGTGTAGCTCGGATGGGTGTTCTAGTCTTAGATTGTGTCTATGAGGCTAGAGAACACATTTTCTCCAATACCCAGAAAAGGTTTCATGAGAAAAGGGCTTGATTAAAATAAATTTAGTAGTTAATTAATTTTCCTAATTTAAATTAGGGAAATAGCTTAATTAATTAGTATTAATTGTGGTAAATCAATTTTCCTTTAGAGGCTTCTAGAAAAGTCACTTGGAGTCAAGATTATCTTAGCCATCGATTGAGATTAGATCATGGTTGTTGTTTCATCAATGAGAGATTATAAGAGGAGATCGATGGGCATTTGGAGAATACATCAGTACACAAAGACACAGATTTGTAGTGATAGCAAGGGCACAGGGGCAGTGCAGGGGCATCAACAGAGAGATAAAAGTAATGATTGGAGATGAGATTACTAGAGAGATACTTCATAGCGGTTTCCAGTGTCAATTGCAGATCAATCCTTTTGTAGAGAGAGGTTGATTTTCCAGTGGTGGGAATAGCTCCAGGCAAGGGTGTGAATTTAACATAGTTGCAGTGTGAATTTCTCAGGGAGGTTGAAGTGTTGGAGCAAGATAATTTGTAGGAAAGATCAATTTGCTAGTGGAGGTTTAATTTCCAGAGGGAGGTGGAGTTGTTCCTCATCAATTCGAGTTTGCTAGTGTGAGGGCCACGTGTGAGCCAAACTGAAGCCAAAGGGAGGCCGAATTGTGCAGAGGAGGCCAAGTTGACTCTTGGAGGCGATATCGACTTGCAAAAGTGATCCAAATATTTTTCCAGAGCTTTGTTATTTTACAGCGAACGATTTTGTAATTTTCTCCATCACAGATTTGTTGAAGAATAATAAAATATCTCATTTGCAGAACTAGTTTTCCCCAAATTGGGGTTTTTCAAGGGACATTTGTCCAAAAGTATTAGTGTCCATTACTTGTGTGTGTGCTATAATTTTCTCAGTGCTCATGGTTAATTATTTTTTAGTGAAGTTGCAGTTGTGTTTTATCAATATTTGCCGCAAATAATTTTCAAAAGACAAATAATCTAAATAGATAGCTAAATAATAACCAATAATTGCAACAATAATCAAAATTTCACATTGTGTAATGCCAGCGTGATCTTTTCCTTGAGTCAAGACTTTGGCACCAAGTAAATCTGATCCTTGTAGTAAATAATGTAATCAATGACATGGTACCGGTCATCTTGGACAAGCCTATCCAAGATCTCGCAAGTGAATTTGTTTTTGCAGTATTCCACCAGGAGGAGGGATTTCCAGTTGTGTGTAATCTCCATGAGAGAGAGGGTGGATGGCATTCTGGAAAGGGCATCTGCTACAACATTGTTCTTGCCCTTCACATACCCAATCTCAAAATTGTATGATTGTAGTTTGTTGATCCACTTATGCTGCCTCTTGCTCAATTCCTTTTACTCCATGAAGAACCGTAAGTTTTTATAATCATTCTTCACTTTAAACCTGTTCCCCACAAGGTAATATCTAAACATGCCTAGTGAATGCATAATTGCCAACATCTCTTTATCATATATGGAATAATGATGCTCATAATCCTTGAGTTTGTGGCTCTCAAATGCAATGGGGTGGTGATTCTGTGAAAATTCGATTACCTGAATCACCACTGCAGCAACTGATTAAGTTCCTTCTATTTGTTAATTACTGAACAAATTATTTATTGTTTCCTACAATAAACATTGAAACTAATACACTACAGTCTTCACCAATTAAATTATAAGTGTAAACAAGAAACTGAGCAAGAAGGAAATACACAACACATTACACCGTTGTTTTTGGACAAAAGTCCCCGAAAAAACCCAATGCGGGAAAATTACTGCAGCAGCTGAAGGTTTTATTATTAAGCAGTAGTAATTATGAGTACAATTCATTGGATGCCTAACTGACTATCCGATACAGAGGGAAACTGGGTAGAACAAATAGTGAGATGATCTCACCTTGTCACTGGAAGAACCGGCTCTGATCTCGCTGGAAACAAGCCTCTGCGTCCCTTCTGTGCTAGCCTTTGTGCAAAACTGCGTCAACCCAACACAACATTTGCGTCATCTCTATTGGGCTTGTGATGCCCCTTCTTCTGATCCTTTGTTGGCTAGAAACTTCAGCTCTCAACCTCCTGGTCTCACACCCCGGTTCCTGGCTTTTGAAACTCAATTTCCTCGACAGGAATTCGATCTCCCTCTCAGGCTCTGCGCTGCCACAACCTAGCTCTGTGTGGCCTAGCGTCAGCCTCTTTGGACGTCGTTTTGCCCTCTCTGCCTTGTACGCTCGGGCCCAGGAAAAACTTCCCTTCGGACACTATCCCTGCCCCTTACTACAAAAGATCACTTCGAATTCCTCTTTCGGCAACTGTTGTGCTTCAGAAATTCAATCATCTAATCTCCACTCAATGTGTCTTCCAAATGCCCATCAAGGCTCATATAATCCTTCTGTTGAGAACTAATGACTTAGATTAGATCCTAATCAATGGATCAGATCATTCTGGCTTCATCCTTGTCTTCTTATAGAAGTTTCACCCACAATTAGATTAATGCCCTTTAATTATTTTAATTTCCTATGTTTAGACTTAGGCACCCATTAAAAATAATTAATTATTTTAATAAAACCGATTCCGGGTGGAATTTCCCAAAACGATATCTGGGTATTGTGGAATACATGTGTCCAAGCCTCCTTGCAAATTTTGAGGCTAAGAGCACATTCGATGCTACCAAAAATCAACAGATTCTACATTAACACTTCTCTTGAGTCCTATCACTATCCCAAAGCGTCACACTCAAGCATGAATGATTGAATGAAGTCTAGTAGTGCCAGGACAGGGCATGAACTCATTACCTGTGCCTTATGAAGTCTTTCGAAGGTTCTTGTGCCTTATCAGACCAACTAAAAGCTCCCTTCTTTGTGAGGTCTATAAGAGGTGCTATAAACTGTGAGAACTCCTTAACAGACTTTTTGTAATATGTGCAAAGGCCCAAGAAGCTCTTTAGTTCAATCACATTCTTTGGGGTAGGCCGCTCAATGATTGTCGTGATCTCCTAATGCACCTGAACTGCATTCTCCCCGATCACATGCCCCAAATAGAGCATCTCATTCATACTAAGCTTGCACTAGGACTGTTTTGCATAAAACTCTTGTTCCTCCAAAATTCCCAACACTTTGTCCAAATGCCTGAGGTGGTCCTCCCAAGTTCTGTTGTAGACAAGAATGTCATCAAAGAAAACCAACAAATACTTCCACAAGTGTTTGTTGAAACCTGGCTCATGCGAGACTGAAATGTTGTAGGTGCATTGGTAAGTCCAAATGGCATAACCAGAAGTTCAGAATTTTCATAATGGCACTTGAAAGCAGTCTTCGAGATATCTTGCTCTCGAACTCGGATCTGATGATAGCTTGAGAAAAGATCTATCTTTGGAAAATACCTTGCCCCCTTTGGTTCATCCATTAGCTCATCAATCCTTGGAATGGGGTACCGGTTTTTTATTGTCCTTTTATTAATTGCTTGGTAATCAATGCACATCCTCAAGGTGCCATCCTTCTTCTTAGCCATCACCACCGAAGAAGCAAAGGTGCTAGAAATAGGATGAATGTGGTCCAATCTCAGCATCTCCTTGAGAGCCTTCTCAATTTCATCCTTATAGACCTTGGGATGACGATAAGGTCTGGTTATAATAGCCCGCACCCCCTCTTCCAGCTCTATCACATACTCAAAACCTCTATTTGCATGTCTACCTGGAGGTTTTTTATGTTAGTGAAGTAATACCTGAATGTCATATGGTAACTGTTGAGGTTGCTCTGGTTGTCGTTTGTTAGAAATGTAGCACTCTGTTGTCCATTCTATGTCTCCATGTTGTAACACTGCCTCCATACTCTAACATGATACTATCTTGGGTGGATATTGATGCATGGCCTGCAAAACTACCTTCCAACCATCATGATCTGTGAACTTCATCTCCATTCTCGTCTGATCAATAGTGTATCTCCCACTAGAGTAAAGCCACTGAACATTGAGTATCACATTATTATCCAGTACATCCACAACAAAGAAGTCATATGTCAATGTGTAGTTCCCCATGGTGATTTTTAGTTTGGGAACCCATCTAGTGCACTCCATTTGATGACCACCTGGTATGACCATTGTGAATCCACCAAACTCTTCCGCCGTAATGTAATGTTCCTAATTAGGAAGAACAATGATAAACAAAGCAATAGCTGACATGCATACATAAAATTCATAAATATAAGTAAACACCCATGTGATCACCGAAAACACCATCTAGCTGAGCCATTTATTATATATTTGGTGCAATAGTACAATGGGTATGGAAGGAGTGTCCCTGGGCTTTCCTCAATGGCAAACTAGAGAAGACCTAGGTTGGAGAATAAATTCCTAGATGCTAGAATTGTGAAAATTCCTAGATCTAACAATCTCAGGAATCCTACCGCAACCAGCTGAATCTATTGATTTCTTCATGAAATATCGAAGCAAATTACTGAAGCAGCCTACACCAAATTAAATATGATTCTAAAACATAGAAACTGAGCAAGGAAATACAAACACATAGGACACAATTATTTTTGGACAAATGTCCTCGGAAAAACCAAATGCGGGAAAACCGGTGCAACAGCGCTGAGGATATATTATTATTAAGCAATAGCAAATTCTGAATACATCATTGAATACCTCATAGGGTTATTCAGTTACAGAGAGAAATACTGGTAGAAGCTTTGTGAGTTTTACCTCACATAATCATTGAGAAAAAATTCTGGTTGTTCCGGCTGCTAGATGAGGTGCCCCTAGCAGGCTCTACGCTCACTACGTTGCCTCTACGGTGTCCTGGCATCAACCCTCTCAGGCACTGCGTCACCCAACTGGGAAATCGATCAGTAGCCTAGAGTCACTGCCCTTAGTCTCTCGGTCTCACACCCTGGCTTCCGACTGCTGAAACTGACCCTTTGCTCTGATTTTCGACTCTCTCTCTCCCTCTGCGCTGCTTCTGTGTGGCCCTTCTGGCCATGCGTCAACTTTCAAGGCTTCTGGATCACTCTCTGTCTCTCTCTGCTGATGTATCTTCGGCTGAGAATCTCTCTCTCCGGAAGTTGGTATCCCTGCCCCTCAACTGCAAGAGATCTCTTCAATCAAATTTCCTCTTGAGAACTTCACTTCAAAAAATCGATTTTCTCAATCTCTCTGTGTGTTTTCCAAATGACCCTCAAGCCCCTTCTTATATCTTACTGTTGGACAACCAACGGCCTAGACTTAAACATAATCAAAGGCTCAGATTGTTTTGGCTTGATCAGTGGTTTTTTCTAGAAGTTTCACCCCTGATTAGATTAATACCCATTAATATTTTAATTTTCCTAAGTTTAGACTTAGGAACCCCATTAAAAATATTAATTATTTTAATAAAATCACTTCTAGGTGGAATTTCCCAAAACACTTTCTGGGTTCTTTGGAATGCATGTGCTCAACCCTCCCTGCAAAATGTTAGGCCTAGGGCACATCCGACGCTACCCCAAATCAACAAGAATGCACTACCCCGAAAATACCCTACGCTACCCAAGAGGAACTACACTGTCTGCTAGAAAAACAATTGTTGAAAGTCCCACTTTCGGTGCTCAGAAAATTTTGCAAAATTAGCTCCGGACTCCTCTCAATAAACCCACCAAAACTCAGAAGGGTTTGGTCTAGTTCTGACCTCCGAAAATTGACCCCAAATACCATGTCTTCCTCAAACTGGCTGGAAAATATGGCATGTCTGGAAATTTCCTGAAGCAACCCTTCAATCACCCCAAAAATGTTGAATTCTACTCGGATGATTTTCTCAAACTCCCAGCACAACCCAGCTCCTAAACTCCTCTCCTCAACCTCCCACACGTGCCCATAAATTAGCTCCTACGTTGGCCCTGGGTAAGAAGAATTCGTCCAGCCTTACTGCAACAATCTCTGGCCCCAAAACTCCTCACCTAGCTTGAAATTCCCCTGAGTTTGCTAAGAAAAAATTCTCCTGGCAAATGCCACCCTAAAGATAGCTGAAATAAGTGGTACAATATCCCCCTACTACATCCTCCTAGAGCACGAAATTGGCTGAATGAATGGTTGTGTAATGCACCCTGAGCTCCACAAATCCTCGTCCAAAATGGCATGATTTTACCTTCCTAGGGTGGAAATCGTAGTCCATCGAAAGAAGGGTGAGCTCTCCCCTTGGAAAGCTCTACGCTGTACAATAATGTGACTCGACCAAGCAGCTCGAGCAACAAGAGAGAAATTAGATTGACAAAAGACCCCAATAGCTGCTAGGCCCCTTCTATTTATAATTTTTGAGCTGCCTTCCCATGTGGGCCCCTCCATCAAGTATTCCGACCTCCTACCTTATCAAATCGAGTTTCCCTCTAAGGAAATGCATACTTCATGTGGGTGTGCCCCCCACATCCCACAAACAAAAATATTTTCGGTCTCCATCTCCTAAGTCTTAGTCCAAAATTTCATGGGTCCCATAATAAACAAAATTTCCAAAATTGTGAAAGTAAATTCATGGAGATTATTCTAGGAAGGGATATTACAGTCCTCCCCTGCCAAATGTTTCTTGTCCCCAAGCAATGGCAATGATGGATGTTGAAGTATGTGCTCACCTTCCCAACTGGCATCCTCATCCCGTAAATTCCTCTAGCATACCAAATAATCTCTGATGGTTCTACTCCTCAACTTCCTTTATCTAGTCCCCAAAATGGCCTCCAACTCTAAAACAAGATGCCCCTCATCATCTAGTGTAAGTAACTTTGTGGTTGTTGTCACCTGGTTTCCCAACACCTTTTTGAGGCATGAGACGTGAAAGCCATTATGGATTTTGCTTCCTGGTAGAAGCTCCAGCTCATAGCAACCTCTCCCACTCTCCTAATCACCTGGTATGGCCCATAAAAGTGGCGCTGTAGCTTCTGAGCCCCCTTCTGTTTTAGCATGGACTGTCTATATGGTTGTAGCTGTAGGAAGACTAAGTCCCCCTCCTCAAACTGCCTCTCGATCCTGTGCCTATCTGCATACACTTTTTGCTGATTCTAGGTTGTCTGTAGGTTGTCCTTGAGAGCCTTGAGGATGTCTTGGCTCTCTTGGATCCAATCTTTGGACTTTGTGGCCCAGCGGTCTCCAAAAACAAGGTCAACAGAAGACAAAGTGTCATAACCATACAAAGCACAAAAAGGTAACATACCAATGGACATGTGGTGAGTGGTGTTGTAGAAATACTCACTTGAATGCAACCATTGGATCCATGACCTATGTTGTCCAATCACATCGCTCCGTAGGTAGTCATCTAACCATTTGTTGACCCTCTCGGTTTGGTCATCCGTCTGTGGGTGGTAACTGGTGCTGGGGGTAGGCTCAGTGCCCACTAATCGGAAAAGCTCCTGCCATAACGCTGCCATGAAGTAGCTGTCCCTGTCACTGACTATGGTCTTGGGGAGACCATGCAAACGAAAGACCTCTCTGAAAAACAACTCCACTACCTGAAGTAGAATATTGGGATGGGATAGCAAGAAGTGTGCATATTTGATCAAACGATCCACCACCACGTATATACAATCTCTGCCTTGCACCATAGGAAGGCCCATGATAAAATCCATAGAGATACTTTCCCATTTCCCCTCAAGAATGGGAGGTGGCTGCAACAACTCGACCGGATGGGTCAACTCTCCCTTGTTCCTCTGACAAGCCTCACACTCTTGCAGATACCTCAACACATCTCCCTTGAGGCCTTTCCATGCGAAGCACTCTTTGATTGCCATGTACGTCTTTCAGAACCCTTGGTGTCCCAAAAATGGAGAGTCATGGGCTGCGTGGAGAATCCTCTCCCTCAACTGTGACCCCGACACCAATAATATGCGTCCTTTGTAGTATATGACGTCAGCCATCACCCTATACCTCTCATCAGTATGTGTACCCTCCAAAATCCCACACGCCCACCCATCCTTGGACTACTCCACCAACAACTGTGTCTTCCAATCATGAAAGATGCTCATGAGTGAAAGTGTTGCGGGCCTCCTGGATAATGCATCTGCTACCACATTGTGTTTGCCCTTGACATACTCAATATCAAAATCGTAGGCCTGGACCTTGCTGACCCACCTCTGCTGCCTGTCATTGAGGCCCTGCTACCCCATAAAATGGCGAAGACTATTGTGGTTAGTCTTCACTCTAAATTTTCTGCCCACTAGATACTACCAAAATTTGGCCAACACATGCATAATGGCCAATATCTCCTTGTCGTAAATAGAATACGACCTCTCATGCAAAAGGAGCTTCCGACTCCCAAAAGCGATGGGGTGGCCATCCCTTGATAACACTGCACCAACTCCCTCACCTGATGCATCGCACTCCAAGGTGAAGGGATGAGTGAAATCTGGGAATGCTAATACTGGACAACTGCTAATCAGCTCCTTGAGGCGCTCAAATGTTGACTGTGCTCTATCTGTCCATGTGAAAGCCCCCTTCTTGGTCAGATCTGTGAGGGGAGCTACTAACTATGAGAATCCTTTTACGAACTTCCTGTAACAGGTGCATATGCCCACGAAACCCTCAACTCGTGAGTAAAAGTGCCACGGGCCTCCTAGATAATGCATTTGCTACCATATTGTGTTTTCCCTTGACATACACAATATCAAAATCGTAGGCTTGGACCTTGTTGACCCACCTCTGCTGCCTATCATTGAGGCCCTACTGCTCCATAAAATGGCTAAGATTGTGGTTAATCTTCAGTCTAAATCTGTTTCCCACTAGATACTACCAGAATTTGGCTAACACATGCATAATGGCCAACATCTCCTTGTCGTAAATAGAATACGACCTCTCATGCGAAAGGAGCTTCCGGCTCTCAAAAGCGATGGGGTGGCGATCCTATGATAATATTGCATCAATTCCCTCACCTCATGCATCGCACTCCAAGGTGAAGGGCTGAGTGAAATCCGGGAGTGCTAATACTAGACAGTGGCTCATCACCTCCTTGAGGCACTCAAATGCTAACTGTGCTCTATCTGTCCAAGTGAAGGCCCCCTTCTTGTTCAAATTTGTAAGGGGAGCTACTAACTGTGAGAAGCCCTTCATGAACTTCCTGTAATAGGTGCATATGCCCACAAAGCCCCTCAACCCAGTCACATTCTGAGGCACTGGCTAATCTCGGATGGCCCTGATCTTCTCCTCATGCACCCTCACTCCACCCTCCCCAATAATATGCCCCAAATAGAGCATCTTTGTCAACCCAAACTCGCACTTGGACAATTTGGCGTAGAACTATTGTTCCTCTAAAATGCGTAACACCACCTCCAAGTGTTGTAAGTGCTCATCCCAAGTTCTGTTGTAAATCAAGATGTCATCGAAGAATACCAATACAAACTTCTGCAATTGCTCGCGGAACACATGGTTCATGTAGTACTGGAAGGTGGTAGTTGCGTTGGTCAACCCGAAGGGCATAACCAATAATTCAAAATGCCCACAGTGGCATCTGAAGTCCGTTTTGGGGATGTCTTGATCCCTCACTCTAATCTGGTGGTATCCCGAACACAAGTCTATCTTAGAGAAGTACTTGGCTCCTCTAAGTTCATCCATTAGCTCATCAATGCGTGGAATGGGGTAACGGTTCTTCAGGGTCTTCTTGTTTAGTGCTTGGTGATCTATGCACATGTGCAATGTCCCATCCTTCTTCACCAGAACAACTAATGAAGCGAAGGGGCAAGAGCTAGGCCTAACGTGCCCAAGTGCCAACAACTCCTGAATGGCTCGCTCAATCTCGTCCCTGTAGGCCTTGGGATGTCTATATTATATAAGGAGTGGTAATAATCGCCTGTACCCCCAGCTTTAGCTCAATTGTGTACTCAATCCTCTTTCAGGTGGCTTCCCTAGTGGTATGTCCCTAAACACTACCGAGCACCTGTCCAAGATGGCCTATATGTCGGGGTGTGGTGGCTTGGGCTGTCCCCCAGCCTCTGAAATTCTCAACTGCACTGCCCATGCTATGTCCCCATGCCTCAAGTCAGCCTCCATCATGTGCATTGAAATTGTTTGTGGAGGATATGAATGCATACCCCAAAGAACAACCAACTTGCCATTTGGCTCGATGAACTCCATCTCCAACTTTGTCTAATCCGCAGTGACCCGCCCAAGGGAGTAGAGCCACTAGACACCCATCACCAAATTGGATCCGATACATCCACCATGAAGAAATGATCTGTCATTGAGTACTTCCCCATGGTCTCTGTAAAAGTGGGGACATATCGAGTACACTAGGAATGAAAACCCCTCAAACTCCTTTGTAGTGATACCCTACCTCTGAACCATCTATGCATCAATGAAATTGTGGGTGGTCCCAAAATTGAGACATGCTCCCCCTTCACTGTGCCTCTGATCCTTAGGGTCAAAAATTTGGGAACCCCACGCAAAGAAGCTAGGACTCCCCTAGATGGTGCGAAAGGTGCTCCCCTAGGTGGTGGTGCTGGTGGTGGTCCCCTCTCTGCATGAGTCTCACTGTCACCCTCGACTATCTCCAACTCCACATCATCCTCCTGGTCACTATCATAGAAGACCTCAATGTAATGGGCCTTGCTCGCTGTGCATCTATGGCCTAATACTTAAGGCTCCTGACAAGTGAAGCATAGCTTCCTCCTCCAAAGGTCTCTCCTAGTCTCCTCATCTAACTGCCCATGCCCCTGGGCTGCTCGCTATGGTGGGGGCCTCGTGTCTTGCCCCTTCTGTTGGTAGGGAGCCCATGATGGTTGGGTGATCAAGTCTTGGGCACTGCCCCCTACAAATCCTTGGCACAAGTCACAACCTCCTGCAAAGTAGTGGGTCTGCAGGATTTCACTAGTCCATGTAATGGCTCAAGCAAGACCTCTACAAATGTGTATATCCTCCTAGCATTGGACAAATCTAGCACCATGATTGAGACCCTCAAAAACTTTGATATACACTGCTTTGGATGGCCAGTCTGCTTAAGTTGTGTTAGCTCTCTGAAATGAGCCTCTCGATCCCTCCTATCAAAATGCTCCACCACTCTCCGTGTAAAGTCCTCATAAGAGGTCACGCTGGCATGCCCTAGTGTGGTAAAGCCATGAAACCACCAGTCGCGTGCCTCTCCCTCCAAGTGCAAGGTATTCATTTTGATGGATTCCACCTCGGTCATTTGATTAAGCTAGAAATAGGTATCCATCTTCTCCACCCAAGCCCGAGTTTTGCACTTGGTAGATCCATCATACGTGGGAAAATACATCCTCCCAATGGTATGTTGTAACTATGAACTCTGTGTGATAGACCCCCCCCCCCAATACCTTCCCTTCTCGTTCTACTTGAGTTGGTAGTAATCCTTGAAGGACAAGGCTACGTTGAAATCTTCCCTCGTGGATTGCCATTCTCTGAAATAATCTCCCATGGGCATCTAATCATCCTACTCACTCGGTCCTGAAGGTAAAAATGTAGGCAACATGGTCCTAGTTGGCCCACTGAAAGCTGGTGGGTGAATGGTTGGTGAAGGGTGGTTGTATCGTTGTGAGGCTCCTGAAGTCTCCCCAAATAGGAACTCACGATGGATGCTATTGTCCCTATTCTGCCGCTTGAATTCCTCCAACATCTCCTTTTCCCTTTGGCTAGATCATTTAGGGCCTTCAAGAGGCTATCAAATGTTGCTTGCTCCTTGGCTCCCCCATATTTGCCACCACTGCTACCTTCCCGGGTGTCTCAGTATCAGGTGTAATCTCCAACTCCTTTTCCCTGCTCCGGTATCTCTGCCTTTGATAGGTAATGTTCTTCCTATCCTCCTCGTTCATAGGAAAGATCACCCACGGTTGAGCCAAGAACGGAGCTCTGATACCAGTGTAATGTTCCTAATTAGAAAATTTTAAAAACAGTGATAAACAAAGCAATAGCTGACATGCATACACAACATTCAGAAATATAAGTAAACACCCATGTGATCACCAAAAACACCATCCAGCTGAGCCATTTTATTATATATTTGGTGCAATAGTACAATGGGTATGGAATGAGTTGCCATGAAAATGCCTTGTGCTGCCCAAGAGGAACTACATTGTTTGCACGAAAATAACTGCTGAAAGACTCACTTCCGGTGCTCAAAAAAATCTGCAAAATTAGCCCCGGCCTCCTCTCAATAAACCCACCAAAACCCAGGAAGGGTTTGGTCTAGTTTTGACCTCCAAAAATTGACCCCAAATACCACGCCCTCCTCAGAGTAGCTGGAAAATACGGCTTGTCTGATATTTGCTGAAGAAACCCTCCATACACCCCAAAAATTTTGAATTCTACTCCCCGGATGATTTCCTCAAACTCCCAGCACAACCCAACTCCTAAACTCCTCTCCTCAACCTCCCAAGTGTGCCCAAAAAGTAACTCTTGCGCTGGCCATGGGTAAGAAGAATTCGTTTTGCCTTAATGCAACAATCTTTGGCCCCAAAAATCGTCTCCCAGCTTGGACTTCCCCCAAGTTTTCTAAGAAAAATTTCTCCCGACAAATGCCACCTGGGAGATAGCTGAAATAAGTGGTACGATATCCCCCTACTGTGTCCTCGTGGAGCATGAAATTGGCTGAATGAATGGTTGTACGATGCACCCTGAGCTCCACAGATCCTCCTCCAAAATGGCATGATTTTACCTTCCTAGGTTGGCACTCGTAATCCACTGAAAGAAGGGTGAGCTCTCCACTTGGAAAGTTTTGTGCTAAACAACACTGTGACCCGACTAAATAGCTCGAGCAACAAGAGAGAAATTAGATTGACAAAAGACCCCAATAGTTGCTAGGCCCCGTCTATTTATAATTTTTGAGCTGCCTTCCCATGTGGGCCCCTCCATCAAGTATTTCGACTACCTACCTTAGCAAATCGAATTTCCCTCTAAGGAAATGCGCACTTCATGTGGGTGTGACACCCACAAACAAAAAGATTTTTGGCCTCCATCTCCTAAGTCTTAGTCCGAAATTTCGTGGGTCCCATAATAAAAAAAATTGCCATAATTGTGAAAGTAAATTCATGGAGATTATTCTAGGAAGGGACATTACAGAATCTCTCTTCTATCCACCAACACTGCATCTATAAGGTTGTTATATGACCTACCATCAATCAACACTGTTACCTTTTGCCCCAACATGACCCCCCTGACTCTAAATACATGGTACCTTAGAAGTCCTGACATGGATGCAATACCCCCAGCGTGTGATGACTCCTCACTTGCTGCCAAATGCCCATAGTCTAGTATTTTTCCCTTCCCAGACTCCTCAACCTCGTCATCACTATCACTATCTAAGTAGACCTCAATGTAGTGCGCTTTCCCGACTTGTCCTTCTTTGCACATCTGTGTCCTAGTGCCCAAGGCTCCTAATAGCTAAAACAAATATTTTTCCTCCTCAACCCTTTTAAGTCTCCTCATCCATCTTTGATTTCCCAGTGTACTCCATCCATCTTTGATTTCCCAGTGTACTCCATCCATCTTTGATTTCCCAGTGTACTCCCTTTGAAAGGGTTTAGCCTCTTTACCCTTTTGAGGGAAGGATGGTTTGGGAGGAAATATGTTCTTAGGAACAACAACTTGCATATCTTTGGTTCCACTAACTGCACCCATAGAGTGGCAGGTTGATAACCCTTAACCGAACCACTTAGAGGCTCAGATAGCCCCTCAACAGATAACATCACTAGTCGTGCTTTAGATATGTCGTTGACCATAATTGCCAACATCTAAAACTCTGAGATATATGCCTTCGGGCTGCCAATCTGCTTGAGGTGTGCTAGCTCTTTGAAAGAATCTTTGGATCCTTCCTGTCTAAGCACTCTATGAATCTCTGGTAAACTTGGAATATGAGGTTATGTTGGCATGACCCAAAGTCACTAACCCATGGTACCACCACTCATGGGCCTCTCCATCTAGATGTAATGTAGCCAACTTAATGGCATCACCCTCCATCATCTGTTGTAGCTGGAAGTATGTGTCTATCTTTTGAACCCATGATCTAGCTAAGCATTTTCGTGGCCCATCAAAACACAGGATAGACACTTTCCCCAATGTCTTCTAAAGCTCATTTTTCTTCCTCATAGGCATCTGAACATTTTTAGGCTTGTTTTTCATTTGAAGGTTGCAAAATTTTGTGAAACTCACGGCAGCTTGGAAGTCTTGTCCCAACCTCCTATACTCCTTCAAATACTCCCCCAAAAGGTATATCTTGATCAATCTACTCCACTTGGCCTATTGTTGCCTCATTAAGAAATTGTGGCATAGTGGATCTAGATGACCAACTATATATGTGGGGGTGGTTGTGCACAGTTGTGTGTGTGTGACTGGCTTCTCCAACATTAGATCCATCACCATTAATGGGATCCTTAGTATGCTACTCCCCCATCGGAATCCTTGTGGAACTCCCCTTGTTACCTATGTTTCTCATTAGCTCCACCATCTCCTTTTGGCCCTTAGCCAAATCATTTAGGAAGCTAAGCAAGTTGTTAAACTCTTGATTCTTCTTGTCTCCCATGACTATATTACCCTTCTCAAATGGTTCTTCTTGTTTCTATGCTATAGTAATTTCTTCTTCCTCTGAGATTGGAGTGGGTTCTCTGATCTTGTAGTGTCTTTTATAAGTGACGTATGAGTGGTCTTTAGAACTCATCAACTATGCTTATCAACCGCCCCTCAATCTACACAACTGTCCAATACCATGCTTTGATACCACTGTAAGATACCCTCCAAGAAGTACCTTAAGTTTCCCATCAAATTTTTGAGTTTTACTTGATATGGTATTTGTGAAATTTCATCAAACAATTTGTAAACTCATGGTTGTAGGTGCACTTTTATTAAATCTACTCAATACAACAGACAATACCAAACAATTATGGATGGGAACACTTCGTATTTGCATTGCATCATTCATAGAGTACCCATAAATTATGTGGAACATTGTTTAGAGAAAATAAAGGAATAAAATTTAGATTTATAATTGATATGAGGATTGTACATACAATAAAGATAGAGAACCTAAGTATGTTCCCACAAAATGATGATATTGGCCTCCTTTGATAACGATGTCAACAATCTTCAATATTCAGCCCAAATATATATTTTTTTGGCAGTCATATCAGTAGCAAAGGAACTCGGCCTCTTATCAATGATGGTTGTAGTAGCTTACACAATCAACAAGAGCAGAACTTGATCCAGGCATGACAACAATTCGACCCCTCTTCTTCCACAAGTGAACTCAGCCAACGAAAAAATGAAACTTGGCTAGGTAAGAAGTTGATTCTTGACCCCCTATTAGTAGGTCTAAATATGTCCCAGTGTACAACAAAATTCGGCCCCTTGAGAAGATACGACTCATCCCTTCATTAAATTACAAACTTGACACCTTTATAATGCAAAACTCAGCCCCTTTGTCCACGAGCTCAACCTCCCAATATCACACTAGATCTGGCCTTTGAAAAGAGATTATAGAGTATTAAATAACCAAAGATAAAATCCACTGTTAACACCTTGTATTCACCACCTTTCTGCAATTATCTTCTTCTACTTCAAAAACTTCAAACCCAATGACCAAATATGAGTGATCTCATTCCCACACTAGTTAGGGTGTATAGTTTCAAAACCAAAACCAACAACCAGAATGGGGGTTTCCAAAAACCCTAGCTTCTTCTCCAAAAGTTTTCTAAACTTCTTTTTCTCAATTGAGAAAATGCAAGAATGAGGAGTGACTCCTAATTTTCCCTCTTTTATAACTCATTCACCACTTTTTCTACCTTTTTACTCTTTTATTTTAATAGGTTTTCTCACTTTATAATTTGAAAGTGACTTTTCATTAGTCTAGGTCCTAGGACCCATGCCCTGTTTTCACCACTTTAGCTTTTGTAATGTTTTCTCCTAGGAGAATTGTATTCCCTTGATCAATTTTCCCCATCCTAACCTACAAGAACCTTATTAGGCTAGTGGACCCCCTTCCTTATGTCTTCTAAGCAGATGGAGACATTACACTCTTTGAGAATCTTGGCCTTCTTGTTTATTGGAAAGGTGATTCTATGGAGAACTTTGTCTATTGGAGCTATTTTCTTGGCATTGGAGAAGTTATTTTGGATCAATGAAAGTATTTTGCATGCATTTTGTTTTGTAAGTGAGCCTTGAATTCGATAAATTTTTGATATTATTGTTTAATGTATGGAATGAATAGATTATCTAGGGTTTTTTTACCATTCCTTTACTTATTGAAGATCAATTGTATAGAATCTAGATATCATCATTGCATGCATTACTCATGAATGAAATGTGAATGGAAATCCCCTTGGTGAACTTTTGTATTAGCTCTCCCAAGTGACCTTGCTCCTTAACAAAGGTAATAGTTAGGGTTTTGTGGTAGGGAACGAAAACATCCTTACTCTTTTGTAAGATTTAGCCAATCTGTCACACCCATAGGCTTGATCAATCCAAGGACTAGGCACTGGCCTTGTCAATTTGGTGATCACACTTTATTTTATCCATAAACTTGAATTTCACTCTCTTTCTCTCTCCTAATTTTGTCCCTCTTAAGGATAAGCAATCTAACTAGGGCTTAGTGTGAATTGGCCTAGAGGAAGTAGTTTGGGAGTTGGAAGGATTCAGCATCAATATAATACTTTGACCTAGGTGTTTTTGACCTAGGTAAACCCTAGTTTTGCTAGGCTTCAACTTGAGGACTTTTTGAAGGTTCCATATGACATTGGCTTGCTAAGATTCATTGTTTGGAAACCTTTTCTTGGCATATTGACCTTAGGACTTTCCATTTTGCTTGCTATTTCTCAAACCCTAGGTCTGGTGTGCCCTAATTTGGCCTTTGTAGAGGATGTGAATTGCCTTATTTCCCTTGGTTGAGCCTTGTACTTAAGAAGAGCCATCTTTTAGTAGCCTATAGTTTCACCTTAACCCTTAGGTATAGAATGTATCTCATAGGTGACCTATATAACAGGAAGCCTCCCATTGGTGAAAGTCCATAAAGAGCAGGGTGTAGTGGCTATGGTGAAAGTTGGTTACACCTCATTGTTGTCACTTGGTCTAGTGTTTCTCTTGTAGGGTACCCTTCTAGAAGACCTGCTAGATTTTGAGGCAACACTCCCCTCACAAGGCCTGTTAGATTTTGAGGCAACAGGGCACACTCAATCCATATGTCATTAGGAGATATAAAACCCTATAGATGGGAGAATATAACATTTGCATAGAATAGAAATTTATTTAATGGTTATTGAGTTCTTTAATCAGTCTTTCATTCTTTTCAGTATTCTTGCCTATTTAGTCTTCTAAACATGGCACACTCAAGCCATATGACATTAGGAAATCTAAAACCCTTTTGACGAGAGAATTTAACATTCGTGTAGAATAGAAATTTATGTAATGGTTATCAAGTTCTTTAATTATTTTGGGTATTTTTTTCCTATTTAGTCTTCTGAACATTACTTAACCTTAGGGTCTCTTGAATTTTATCTTGCCATCCCCTCCATTTAGCATACCATTGCTAGCTCAATTGCAACAATTAATTAACTATTTGGACGGAAATCCAATATTTATTTTCCAAGGAAAATATGAATTTTATTGTCTTTATGATTAGATTATTTTATTATGTATTTTTTTCCTCTGTTAGCATTTTGTTCCATATTTTCTACGTTGTTGTAATTGTTATGCCATTTTTTGGGGAGAGATACTTTCTGTACTTTTATGGAATATTTTCTGTAGATTGAAGTCTCCATACATGTTTTTCTAATGTACCTTGAGACTAAGGAGTACCTTTATGCCCTAACACTATTTTGGTGGATTTTGTTGTACTTATGTAATACGACCAAGCAGCCCTGGCCTTAATGCCACTAGTTTCAATGTTGAATGCCTTTATCTCAATTCTCTATGTTTCCTATCAGACAGTTAAAATATTTTATATACCTCTCTCAAGATTTATTTTCAACATTGATTCCATATGTTTTTTCATCTCCCTGTGCAGGGAATTTTGAAAAGAAGAAAAATGGAAGTTGTGGAGTCCAATGCTATTATAAACCATGATTTTTCAAAGGGTCTTCTATCTTGGCATGCAAATTCTTGCAATGGGTTTATCTCTGATGGTTCTGACTATGCTGATGAAATCAAGGCAGAATCAGGAAGCCAGTTTGCTGTTGCATCCAATCGAACACAATGCTGGCAAGGCTTGGAACAAGATATCACCCCAAGACTGTTGCCACAAGTAACATACAAGGTTTTAGCTTTTGTTCGTATCTGGGGTTCCACCCAACAAACAGCTGATTTGTTGGCAACATTGAGACTAGAAAATCCAAATTCAGCTCCAACTTTTTTAATGGTTGGAAGGTATGATTTGGAGTTTATTTCTCTACTTTGTTGGACTATAAAATGTTGCATGCATTTGGAAAATAAATTTACCAGGTAACTGTGGCCACTGAAACTATAGATGTTTGCAAATTTCAAAACTTCTTGACTGCCACCCCAAAAAAATCTCACTAAAAAGAACAGTTGGCAGTTAACTCCAAACTTTAGGCTTGATATTATGCATTGAATATGGCTGGATATACATATAAATGAACCAAAAATGGATTACTTTTGTCACTAATCTGACTGAAAACAATTTTTATGCCAAGTGGCTTGGTTGAGGGTTAAGTATGACTGTCATAGTATCTGACATACATCTCTTGAATGGCCATTAAGGGGACTAAGTTAAAATTTTTATTGTGCAGGGTTACAGCTTCAAAAGAAAGATGGGAAAAGCTTGAAGGGACATTTTCCTTGAAGAGCTTGCCATACAGAGTTATATTCTACTTGGAAGGACCTCTACCTGGTCTTGATCTTCTGATTGACAGAGTTCATATTTGGTCTGCAACTATTGTAAAGGTGAGCTTTAGTTTTCCTAAGCATTCTTGTTGTCTCAGTCCATTGCATAACTTTCCTAGTTGCTGTCACACGTGATAATCTTTTGCCTTAAACTTTCCATAATAATTTTTTGCATTTTAATGAAATGTTGAAGAGGTCATTTAAGGTGTTATTCGTTACAATTTGTCTTGAAATCCATTTACTGAAGTGCAGACTTTGACAAAGCATTTTTCTTTTTGTGAGGGAAAAAAAATGCATTACTGTGCTACTATAGTGTATGCTCAGTCTAGATCATAATAATCTGCATCTATTGTGGTACTATGAACAATTTCTCCAAGAACGTTACAACTAGGAGTGTTTAATGCTAGTCATAAATATGGCTTGATATTAATACAATTATAACTACTTTGACATTATTTAACCATGCAACCAAGAAAGAGCACCTAAAAATGGAGAAATGTGATGTCCCTTTACAATACATAGTAGCAGGGAGCTTGAATTAATAACCTATCATGATCCTTGTAGGCTATAGTCGGAAAAAAAAGGAGGTCAGCTAGCTAATTATCAAACATTAATTTAATAATTAAATAAAATGTAGTAAGTCACTTTAGAAATTAAAGCAACCCGTGGTATCAATAACCACCCATTGTATTTTGAGTAGGAAAAAAGTTATAAAAGGAGGCTTGAAAAAGGGATATGTGTAAGAATTGATTTGTGATTTTACTTGGAGCTCAACCAGCTTATGAGCGAGGGGAAACCCTTGTGCAATGTCCAACTTTGGTGTTGAAACTATACACCCTAGCTAGAGGTTGTTGTAGGGAATTGTGCTTGGTTGTACAAACAACCACCCTTTCAGGTTTTCTTGGAAACTGAGACGAACAGGTCCAAGGGGTCTATTATTCTAAGGTCTGACTCATTCAGAAATGCAAGAAGTATGATGAGATTGACGAAGTAATGGAAAATGAAGAACCTGCTTGTTTCGCTGTGAAGATCAATTAGAGTGGTCAGCGTCGTTGAGAATCGTTCCCAACTAACTCCAAAGGCTAATCCTATACACAAGGGAAAACAAACAAACCTTCATGGCATAATAATCTTGTCAATCGAAAGCTATAGTAAACAAACAACTGCATATTACTAAATGCATCATCATAAGACCAACTTCCAAACAATCATTAATCAAGCATGAACAATGAACAATAGTATGGAAGAAAGGACAATAGATCTATATATTAATCAATAGGAAGGAGATTACAACCAATAGATGAAGTTGTAGTTCCACCTCCTCTAACTCCTAGCTCCAAAACTGTCTCTTAAAGAAGATGTTGACAACACAACATTGTAATGAATTCCAATCTCTTTCTCAATGGCCAAGCCTTCAATTTATAGGCAAAGTGGGGGCTACGAAGACTATTAGTTTCTCTCTAGTGTAATTTGGGCAAAATCTTTGGGGTGGATAATGTTTCCTCATGCTTTAATGATTTTATCCACTTTTAAGTGCTTTATTTGTTTAGGAAAAAGATATAGATGAGGAAAAGGCGATCAGATTCCACCTTTTAAGAGTTTCCTTAAGTGAACAAGAGTGTCATAGTGAGTTAACTCAGGCTTTTTGCCTTGTGACTGAGTGAGAACTTGGTAACACAAGTTAGATGAAGAGACAAAGTGTTATAAAGTCATAGACTAAGATAACATTGTCCTCATAGTACATAACTTGCATTATAACACATTTAATGAGTATAAAGGTTGTGTTATAGTCTCAAATAGGCCAGAAAAAGAGGTGTATTTCAACCAAAAGCATAGTGATCTCCTCTGAGCTAATGAGGAGGTATTTTCATGGATAACAGTGCGATTAGCTTCGGTGGTGAAATATCCTCCCTAGTTAGTCTAAGGAATTGCAATTTTTAGGAGGATGAACTGCTTATTCAGGGAGGCCCAATTGTCATTTTTAGGAGGAGGCCAAATTTCTATTTTCCAAAGGATGCCAAGTTGGTAAATCAAGGAGGCCGAATTGCTAATTTCAGGAGATTGGTTTTTTTTTTCTCTAGGAAGATTAAATTGAGTAAATTGGGAGGCAAAATTGCTAGCTTTGGAAGGAGGTCGAATTATTAATCTCAGGAGGGCCAGATTTATAATTCTAAGAGGTATTGTAATATTCCTAATTATTTAATTGATCAAATTTTAAACTCTATGCAATGGAATACACCATGAAAATTTACCAAAAACACAATAAACCCGTGTAATAAAATTGTCAATGCTTAGATAAATCATACAATTGCAACCCATAAAATTGGCAAAAAAATGTTGCAAACCCCAACTAATTGTATTTATTTAATACTGAAGAGATTACATTAAGAAATTGCAAAAAAACTAGGCAATTGAATTTGTTGAAATTTGAGCAGCTTCAGGATGAATTTCCCCAAGGCTACCCCAAGGAAAACTCATCTTGCCCCAAGGAAGAATTTAATTTGGATAAAGGAAATTTATTAGTAGTATATACTATATTCAAATCGGTATGGCATTCTCATTATTATAAATTTGGTCAAATATTCTTCATGATATTTATTAAATATATAATATTTATATTTTGAGTTTTTGAAAGGTCGGCTTTATGAAATTTCATGTCAACTCTCTTAAGTGAAAAGCCACAACCCAAAATAATTATAAATAGCCATTCGTTGTGGCTTATTCGAAACATACACAACAAGTTCATATCTTCTATTCATTGGCATACATTACCATGATATCGAATCTCTGTGGTACAAACAGAACATCTGTGACACACATATTTATGAGGCTCGTTGTTATTTCTTTGTGACTCGACAATATACCTTTGCGGCTTGTATCACATTCTGGTGTGGCTAGCTATTATGTTTTGTGGCTTTTTTCTCACTCAGTGATCACAATTTTTTTTTTGTGGACTCGCACTATATGCATATCTTGTGGATCACATTGATTTGGAAGATCACATTTGTTCCGTGGTTTGTAATTTTTTTTGGTTCACCATTCATTCTATGGCTTGTATTACTCTAAAATCTGAGGATCGCTCTCAGACACGCATATACCATCATAGGGGTTTCATATATCTACAACTTGCATATATCATCACAAAAGTCTTATATATATTTTGATACACGCATATACCATCGCAAGGGTTTCATATATCTACAACTCGCAAAAGTCATATATATTCTGAGACATGCATTCACCATCATAGGGATTTCAAATATTGATAGTTTACATATTCATTGTAGAGTTCTTCTATATATATATATATATACACACACACACATAGATTCGCATACATCATTACAGAAGGACTCATATATACAATGACTATACTATTCAGTGAAGCTTGCTATATTTTCTATGACACCATCGTATCTATAATTTGGAAGGCTCGTTCTCAGTACATGGCAGTGAATCCTATGGATGGCTGTAAGTAGCAGCAGCCTTATATTTGGAAAAAAACTTGTTGTGTGGCAATATATAGAACAATAAACTTGATGAAGGATATAATTGTTACCTTGTTGTATGGCAAAGAGGTCTTCTATGATGCATGTGGCAGTGACCTTGCTTTTATAATGTAACAATGACCTTACTTTTATAAGGTGGCAGTGACCTTGCTCTAATATGATGGCAGAGACCTTGGACAATGACCTTCCTCTTCTGAGAATGACAGTAACTTGTTATGGATTCGTGATGGTAGTGAATTCTACATGGCAATGATACTATAGTGATCTATGATGTATATAACAGTGACCTTGCTCCATGATGACCTAGTTTGTATGGAAGTCTCTTGAGATAGCCCAACATATGTGATAATTCTTGATGATTATATTGTTTTTTGTAATAGTGATATGGAAAAAGCTTTCTTGGACTCATTCGGTTATCGAAAGTCAATTCACAAACGAAGTTGTGAACTAATTTGGATTGGCCTTAGGAGGCCTACTGTAATGATGTATCTCATTATGGATGTACTTTGTATCTCAACTGAACAATTGATGAATATCTAATAGAATAAGAATTGAATTTCGAGTTTTCCCCCTTGTGGGGTTTTTCCTTGGTCTTCGACCAAATCCTGGTGTCTCTATTGTGCATGCTTTCTTCTCCTAATCTTTTTGTTATGTTGTTTATTGTTCTCTCTACATAATTGTTAATGTTGATAATGATGTTGTTAAAATTGGCAACTAGGGCCAAACTCCATGTGGGTCATCTTATTTATGGAAGCTGATATTTTTATTGGATCCCTCTCATTGAGAGGTGTAGGATTGATTTAAAGATCATCCGATTCTGATAAGTATTCATGGAGTTATGAATTTATTTGTGTTATAAGACATATTGTCAAGTCGGCCAACATCTTATGTAGGCTCAGAAGCCCAATAGTCATGTCTATTCATCACCTACGTTTTAGTATAAATAGAAGAGGACTTGAAGTCATTTTGATACACTCTTAATGTGATCTCCTCCCCACCACGTCTTGGGTTTTTGGTGAAGGAGAGACACACAAGAAGATACATTAGGCCCAGTGGATTATGCCCTAGCTTATACGCTGTAATGGAGACACCTAGTCGCAGTAAGGAAGGAACACAACATGGATGGAAATACTTGTATATACGCAGCAATATATCTATGCTGTCATGCACAGCATGGAGACCTTACTACGCAGTCATATACGCAACAATATATACGCTGTCATGAAGACACTTCTCACACAGTTCATGAAGACATAACGTGCCACCCTAATCTGCTTCAGTCATAACCGCAGTCCAACATGGAAGAGGAGTTGCAGTAAGTCGCAGTCAATGGAGGAAGGTGTGCCGCAGTAGCCGCAGTCAAGTATGGTAGCCGCAATCAAAGCATAAGGTATTCACATATGAAGTGAACTGAACTCAGGTACAGGGACCCGCACTCAAGGGTGATAGATCTAGATCACATATTGATGGAACAGCTAGAAGGTTGGACCTATCCACTGCAAAGCAGCTACACTACAGCATGAAGGATCCATGTTTATGGCACAAAGTTGTTGTAGGTGACAGTGTGGTAAATCCAAGGCTGTCTAGGGAAAGAAGCAGTGTTGACATCAAATCTTGATGGTTCTTCTGTAGCTGCTTAAGCATATTGGACAATATAATACAACAGTGATCTGATGATGAAAATCTCAGACGAAGGGACTATGTTGCACACCGCAGTCCTGAGATATAGATCTCGATGCCTTATGGCAGTACAAACAGCAATGACGTGGAGTGTTAAATAATGTTCCAATATGCAGTGATGAAAGAAACAGTGATCACCTCAGTAATGAGTGTCAGTCTTATCAAAGAGACTAGCGTCATAATCATACATAAGGTGCAGTTATGATAATTACAATCCTGGCATAACTCTGATAATAAAATAGGTTTCAATGATGATCAAAAGATCCTTAATAAGGATAAACAGTCTCAGATCATTATGATGAAAGACTCAGCATCATGGGCATGTCAATAATGAGCAGCATGATGATGAGAGCAGGAGCAGCTCAGTCATCAAGGTTCATCACATGTGACAGTACAACATGGTGTCACACAGTTATGTGCAGCAAATGGTCGAAAGGCAGCACTATGATAGGTGAAAGAGTCACCTTAGAGAATCAGTTGAAGCAATATGTCTTCAACTGATCTCATGCGATATCAAAAGTCAAAACATTGACTTCTATTGTAAATGTACTATCTCTCTCACTTGCTCTGTTGAAATATGAAGAACATAAAAGAAGAATTAATCAAGGGTTTCCCCACATTGGGGTTTGTCCCTGGCTGGTGCCACATCTTGTGTCCTCTTGTATTCTGCGATTTATAATTATGTTCTATCTGCAGTTTACTTTAATGCTAATGTGATTGCTAACTGTGAAAATTTAAATAAATTGCTCTAGCATAGAACATACCAAAAATTAATAGATGTTATGGGGTGAAAGTAATTAGCAAATATTGAAATTTTTAAATGCAATTAACTACAATAGAGAACAATGTAACTCTTAAGTAAAATTAACATGGTATCAAAACTGGGTTGAAGAAAAGTCATTGAATATCACCCCCATGAAGACATCTATGATGGATCAAGGAGAGTGAAAGGGATGAAGATGGAAAAGACCTAAAGGAAGCTAGGGTTTGTAGCAGTGTTGTGGGGGAGCCCCCCCCCACCCCCCATCCCACTCCTAATCCGCGCTCTGAGCGGGAGCGACTCGGGAGCAGGTCAGGAGCGTGCTCCTGTAAAAAAAATTCTGCTCCCTGCCAATTGCCGGAGCAATCGCTCCAGGAGCATTTTTTTATAGCCCGAGAGCGGCCGGGGAGCGATTGCTCCCGACCGCTCCCGAGCTATAAAAAACGCTCCTGACCGGTGAAAAAAATTCGCGCGCATGAAAAAAAATTCGCGCTGGAAAATAGAAAAAGGTCGCCGGTTTTGAGGGAGGGAAGGGAGGAAAGGGACGGAGGGAGGAAATGGAGGGAATATAAATAAACGCTCCCTCCAATCAATTTCATTATTTTAGAAGAGAGTGAGAGTGAGAGCAAGAGGAGAGTAAGAGAGGGTGAGGAACAAGAGAGAGCAAGTGAGAGTGAGAGCAAGGGAGGGTGAGGAGCAAGAGAGAGCAAGTGAGAGTGAGAGCAAGGAGCAAGGTGCAAGGCGAGAGCAAGTGCCAAGGAGCAAGGAGCAAGAGAAAGCAAGGAGGGGAGATTGGAGGCCAAAGAGGTTGGCTCTATTCTAGAAATTTTTTTTAATGTTCATTACTAAATAAATAAAGTTATAAATAATATTTTTTCTCCCATTCCCATTCCCATTCCATTTTTTTGCAGATTCAAACATCATGGTTATATTTCTTGGCATTTTCTTCTTCTTGGTTCCTTTTTTGGTTATTATGGTGTTGGAGAATAGAAAAATGAGGGTTGAAAATGAATAAGGGGATGAAGAAGGGGGTCATAGTGGATTTGATGAAAACCCCAGTGAGGAGGAGCTGGAGGAGAGTGAACATGAGTCAGCTCTAAAAACTAAACAAGACCAAACTCCATTGTGGAAATATGTTAATAGGCCTGAAGCAGGGAAAGGGGGTGGAACCACTAAATTTCATTGCCTCCATTGCAACAATAATTACACAGGTTCATACACCCATGCCAGAAAGCACCTCTACGGGAAAAGGCCATGGGATGGAAATAAACAAATAGGAATCAAAACTTGTTCAGGTGTGTCAGCATCAGATAGAGCTAAATACATAAGGAAGAGGAGGAAACCCAATACAAATCTAAAAAATCAAAGGGTTTCTTTGAACCAACCTCACAATCACGTGCACAAAGAACTCCTTCAGCATGCTCCCAAGGCAGTGGATATGGAAGCACAGGGTCACTAGGTTTAAGGCATTGAAGCATATCAGGTTTCCTTGATGAAGTGTGTAGGAATGACGTGGATTCAAAAGATTACAGGTTTCTATATGCACATGGGATACCATTCAATGTTCTTCACTCACTTTATTGGCACGAAATGGTTTTTGCCATAAATGATGCCCCTAAAGGATACAAGAGCCCTGGGTATGACAAAGCAAGAACCATTGGACTTGATCATGAAAAAGCAAAAATATCACATGCTTTGAATATAATGACAAGTTCTTGGACTGACCATGGGGTGTCCATTGTATCTAATGGATGGACAAATGTAAAAGGCAAGCCATTGGTAAATGTTCTTGCTGTGTCTGTTAGTGGTGCCATCTTTCTTTTAGCATATGATTACTTAGACAAGTTCAAGACTGGCATCAACATTGCATAACCATTACTTGAAACAATTGAGCGTATTGGGCCATAAAATGTCATCCAAGTCATCACTAATAATGCTCCTAATTGTAAGGCAGCGGGAGCAATTATTGAGGATAAATACCCCAACATATTTTGGTTTGGGTGTTTGGTTCACACAATGAACCTTTTGATGCATGATATTGTTAAGAACAAAAACGAAAAATACAAATGGATTGGTGATTTGTACAAGAGAGGCAAACAAATGATAAAATTTATTACAAATCATAGCAATACCCATGGCCTTTTCCGCAATCTCTCAAGATTGGAGTTGTTGAAGATTGTGAGGACTAGATTTGGTAGCTATTACCTCACCTTTAGGTGCCTTTTGAAGGTAAGAGAGTCATTGGCTAGCATGGTATCAAGTCCACACTAGCAGGTATTAAAGGAAAGGGCTACAAATGCAGCTGATAGGCAAGGTTTTGAACAGGTGGAGGAGGACGCTCTTGATGGTATGTTTTGGGCACATGTGAGGCAAGTATTGGATTTCACCAAGCCCATTTATCACATGATTCGGTTTGCAAATACAGATAAACCAGTGATTGGCAAGATGTATGAGCAGATGGATACCATGTTGGGGCAAATAAAAGATATTGTTCATAACAATGATCCCAACTTGTATAAACTGATTCACAATTGTGTGTGTATACGGTGGGATAAACTCAATGTTCCACTACATTGCTTGGTGTATATCCTTACCCCAAAATACTACTCTACATCTTGGTTGGGCCAACCTGCACCAGGGGGTGGGGTTAGGGTCAAACCCCATATAGAGGAAGAGTTATCTACAGGATATTTGCAAGCATTAGAAAAGTTGATACCTGACAAGGAGGAATGTGCTAGTGTGCGTCTTGAATTAGGCAGATACTTTAGTTGCACTGGTTTGTTTGGTACTTTTCATGCAATGGAAGATAGAGATAGATTTGATGCTTTCACATGGTGGGAATCATATGGCGGCCATGGACTTTTGCCAAAATTGGCAAAAAAGGTTCTCTCACTGGTTGTAAATACTTCTTCTGCAGAGAGGTGTTGGAGCACCTATAGCTTCATACATAATGTGAAAAGAAACAGACTTAACGAAAACCAAGCAGAAAGCTTGGTTTATGTGCACTACAACTTGAGGTTGTTGAGTCACTACTGTGATCGGGCTTATGAGGATCCAACATATAAAATTTGGGACAACTACCTAGAGGATGATAATTTGGAGGATGGCACTATACATCTTGAAGAACTGGAAGTGGAACTTATGAGAGAGGAAGATGAAGCAACAACCATGCCACCTCCACCATCTAGTAGCAATGCTCGAGTTCCGAGTCTTGTTCCTTTGTTGTCGTCGCCTCCATCTACACCCTCACGTGGAGGGCATGTGCCTTCCGGTTCTGGTCGTCGGTCTATGCGGGAGGAGACTCCTAGAAGACCACCATGACCTGTTCATACATCAAACACTTTTCGTGGCAAGGGCCACATGAAGTAGTAGATAATAGATTTACAGTTTACTTTTCTTTTCTAGTTTCTATTAGTTTTCATAACTTTTGAGTCTTGACTCTTTCATATCATAATGATATTTTTTGTAAACAATATATGACTGTGACAATTTAAGTTTGAAATTTGAATTTGGCAATTATAACTCATTGGTAATGATTCTGAACTATGAACATGATGCTTCGTGAACGTTGTTTCATTTCATTTCATAATTTATTTTATAACATTTCATTTCATGTTAGATATTATTTCTTGTAATGGTTAAAGTTTAAACTTAGCTTACAAGTACAACTTTGGTGATCAATGATGATAAATGTTATATATTGAATTTTCAATTTTGAAATCTTGAAGTTGAAACTTTAAGATTGATGAATCATGATTCACGAGACTCAATATGTTGTATGTTACTACCTTGTGGACGTGGTTGATGAAGATTATAGCTTCTAGATGATTGATGTTATATGGTTCAATGATCAATCTATGTTTTTTTATGTTTTTTATATCTAATTCATCATTCTACATGTTTTTGTTGACATATATGTATCAAAATATTAAAAATATATATATTATATAAAAATTGCTCCGGGATTCGCTCCCAAACCGGGAGCTTTTGAACATGTCGCTCCCACACCCGTTTTCGCTCCCGCTCCCAAGTAACACTGGTTTGTAGGAAACCCTAGGGAGACATTTTAGCAAGAACAAGCCAGAGTTTGGGAGAAACCCTAGGAATAACCTTGATATGAAAAAATATGAAAAAGCCCTGATATGATTATTCATGATATGATATGAATAATGAAATGCCACTCAATTATTCAAGTACTTGAAAAATTCAAAGAAACCTTACTATGAATCTTCCTAATATGACATGATAGGTGAGAAGCCCTTGATAGATTCAAAGAGACCCTAGGAGTAGGGTATGTTGCAAATCCTATGGTTATCATATACATTGATGATTGGTCTTGGCTGCCAATGAAAGAAGATAAAGGATACAGGGGGTATTCATGAGGATGCATCTCTTCTGAAGATGATATTGACAAATGATCAATTGGACAGTAATACCTCTTGGCTAAGAGGGAGACAGGTTCAAGAGGGAGCTATGTGCCTCCAATCTACATTAAAGATAAGTACATTCAAGACTCATGTCATTTATTTTTGAATTTATTCTTTTCGATTATTGATGATTCTTCCTGCATGAGTATTATATTTGTTTTACTAACTTCTTGGATGAGGATGTGATCCATCTTGAGGATCATCAAGATGAAGAGCAGTGCAGGAAGAGCAAGCTTCTAGAGGGAGTTAGTGCAAGAAACTTCGAAGGAAGAAGGAGCAGGATAATGAAGAAGCCACTCTCATTTATAGAGAAGAAATACAGTCCTGTCTTATCACCAGGTACACATTCATCATGATTATTGACTTAGCTATTATTGCTCTATCTCTTGTTCTATGGTTAAAGGTACATCTAATGAATGTGAGGATCAAGCCCAACATATCAAAGATAGAGGATGATGTGAATCCATCCCATGTCGTATGACATGGATGAGAGCTGAAGATTTCAGGAGGATTGTAGTCTCACTGGTTGATTGAAGAAGCTTCCTATCTAGAGGGAGTAGATTGAGAGCAACAATTTGATATGATGCTAAGAGTGATATGCCCTTTATGAAAGGACTATTCTTGATATTAAGATGTAGCAACGTCTGATGCTTCTGCAATATGGAATTTTCTCCTAAAGAAGTCTATCCTAGTTCTTGTTGCCTGATGACTTAGATATATGTGAAGAGAGCTTCCCCCTTATGATGTACTTGCAGAATCTTTGAGGAACAGAAATACAAGACTAATGATTGTGGATTGAAGAAGGCTCCATATGAATTCTAGCAAGTCCCTTGGGCTTGGCATGTATGAAATGATGGACATGTGATGCGACCTTTGATCTCTCTTCATGACAAAGGGTATGTCTTTATATGATGAAAATTGATTTTTGAAGAGATCAAGATGATGAAAATTGATTTCCTAAGGGAGTTGACCCTTGCACCCAGGATAATTCCACTCCTTGAGATCAAAAGTGTAACAAAAATATGACGAGGAATTCCTTGTAAGGGAAGTATGATGTTAAAGACTTGGCATAATGATTTACACTAAGCAGTTGAGAAAGCCTCCTCTTCAAATTCAATCCGGATGGATTCCTATGATGAGTTGACAGTTAGATGAATTCTTGATCTGCGTTATGTTCTTTGAGCCATATAGAGCTTGGATATGTATACTAGTATGTTGCAAAGTTGGTAATTTATGATCTGAGACTCAATGTTGGATACTTTAGACTATATGGATATGTTGATGAAATTGAGCACATCTAAGTGTTATATTAGGTCTTCCATGATTTCCTGATGAGATGGATATTGAAATTTGTTGCTTTGAGTGGCAATATGCATTGATGGTTGGCTGCAAGTTGGTATGATTGAGAAAGCTCTTTGAGAGTTGTTTGAACATATGATGGGCACGACTATGATATACTATGAAATATTGTGGGATCCGACATGCAGAGAATCATGTGCACATTGAGGTCAGATATCATTATATCCAAGATATGGTGCATAAAGGAGCTATGAGACTCCATTATATTTTGATTGATGAACAAATAGATAATTGGATTCTTGAGTTGCATCATGTAAGCTTGTGGTTGACTCGATATTCTCTAGGTGTAATGCACTATCGCCAGGACTAACATCTGTAAGCCTAGTGAAGGCATTGATGAGAGGAAGGGGTCTCAGGTCGATCGAGAACATTGAGCATAGCTCTTCCCCCCTATTGAGTTCCCAAGGTGAGGAATGGAGCAGTAAAGGATATTGGGGTTAAGGGAACTCTGGACAATATGATAGGGTGTGATCCTTACCCCTGTGGTAAGTCGATATCTCCTATTGTCATTGTAGGGTGTGTGTGTAATCCTTGTCATTTATCGCAAGTGGGTATCTACCCCTACCATCAAGTCTGGGACATAGCAGAGTATACCCCACTTGGCATCGTACCCACAAGCTAGGCTTGTTGGGATTGGTCCTCTCCATCTAGCCAATGGGTTGAGGTGACTTGAGATAGGGTGTGATCCTTACCTGGTCTAGTAAGTCGATCTTGCTCAAGTCTTGGGATGCAAGTATTTTACCACTTGACTCTTGAGGGTCTTGGTGGGAAGGATTAGCGGACAATAGGAGAAAGTTTGATCCTTAATTTGATCTCGCCTATTGTCGTTAAACGATAGGATAGAGTGTGATCCTTAAGTTGATCTCGCCTATTATCATTGATCAATAGGACAAAGTGTGATCCTTGCCTCTCATGGTAAGTCAATCTTGCCTATTGACATTGGATATAGGGTGGTAGTCGGAAGCTCCCCAATGATGATTCTTCTTCTTTAGATTGAGACATCGTTGTTTAGTTGATGATCAAAGGAGAGACAACTGAGATGCGTTGAGATGGATATCTTGTTGATGCAACTGAGATGCAGGTCATGAGACTTGACTTGGAGACCAGTAGGGTTTGAGGATCTAATCAATCTCCCCTACTGTCAGTTATGGATTATTCTTCTTTTGAGAAATTGGATGAAAGGAGATGAGACATGATGCAACAGTCTTGTACATATGAGATGAGGTCTATAATGTAAATGGAAATTCCTCCTAGCTGAGAGGGAGTGTTGAAATTTGAGCAGCTTCGGGATGAATTTCCCCAAGGCTACCCCAAGGAAAGCTCATCTTGCTTCAAGGAAGAAATTGATTTGGATAAAGGAAATTTATTAGTGATATATTCAAATCGGTATGGAATTCTCATTATTATACATTTGGTCAAATATTCTTCACGATATTTATTAAATATATAATATTTATACTTTTGAGTTTTTGAAAGGTCGACTTTATGAAAGTTCATGCCGGCTCTCTTAAGTGAAAAGCCACAACCCAAAATAATTATAAATAGCCATTTGTTGTGGCTTATTCGGAACATACACAACAAGTTTGTATCTTCTATTCATTGGCATACATTACCGTGATATCGAATCTCTGTGGTATAAACAGAACATTTGTGACACGCATATATTTATGAGGCTCGTTGTTATTTCTTTGTGGCTTGACAATATACCTCTGCGACTTGTATCACATTTTGATGTGGTTGGCTATTATGTTCTGTAGCTTGTTGCTCACTCAGTGATCACAATTTTTTTCTATGGACTCGCACTATATGCATATTGTTGAAGTTTAGAAATGTCTCCTTTTGACCATCCTTTTTTCCATCACATTCCACCTTGTTATTTTTCTAGAAAAACCCCAGCATATTAAGGTCAAGATCAATACCTACAAGGTATTAATCATCCATATTCAAATTCTCCTTTTTTACTGAAATTATGACAAAAGTATCTTGCAATTATTGAATTTTGTATATTCTACAATTGATGTTCGTTTCTGCAACAGAATCCATTGTTAGATAAGTTGCAACATTTCAGAAGAAGAAAGAAGACTGTCAAAAGATGACATCTGGCTTCCAAAAAGTTAACCACCTACTAACATTGCTTGGCAAGCTAAGCGAAAAAAGATATCTTGAAGTCAAAGCCGAGTCAAACTTGGAAACTGCGTGTTGTAGTTAAACACAAGAAGCAAAGAATCAAGTGAGCGAGGCACTTAGCTGTTAAAACACGAAATCTCCTATGACTTTCTTTTCCAATAGCAAGTCATAAAGAGATTGGACTCTTAGTTATCAATCTCATAGGTGTCAAATTTGCTTATAGTTTATCGGCTTAAAACTATTTCGAAGTTGTTTTTATCATTTGTATAAATAACAGTAAGTGAGACAAAGAACACAGTAGTGGCGATTATTGTTATTAAGTTTATAATCCTTTTGTGGACAAATTGATATTCTATTCTCTTAACACAAGTTCTTGTTACTTTCTAAATGTGTGCATGAAGAATCGTTGACTGTTAAATCAACCTTGCACTCCGAGAGGGCCCTTTGCGAGCTATGAGGTTTTGTTTTAGTTTTGCATTATTGTTAGCATTAACATTTTTTTAGAGTTTACTTGTAGCTTTGCTTTTCATTATGGTCATTTCTTTTACAGGTTACTCATACCCAAAATACCAAAAAGAGTTTACTTATGCTATGCATTTTTGATTTTATTGTTTAGTTATTTTAGCGTTCAATTTCAACCTCTCTTAGTCATTTCCTCGTTCACATTTAATTTCTGATATGTTAAACAAAGTACACTTTAGAGGTTGATGCACACATTAGTAACCAGTCTTGAGTTAAGATTTCATTGTCATTCTCTTTTGAATCAACTTTATCTTTTGAAATCTAGATTTTGTTATTATTTACTCTTAGTATTATTCAAAATAGGTTTTTCATATTTGTAAATTAGTTTAAATATTTCTTTTCAGCAACTAGTGCAGAATGAGTTCGATTCGTAGCAGTAGAGTTAAACCATTTTCTTTCATGTTCAATTTTCAAGCATTTCCTTTTGATAGTTATAATTAAGTGTGGATTTCTACAATACAAATAAGATCTTTTATTTTCAAAGCGCAACTTAGTTAGGACCCTAGATTTAAAGAACATGTGCGTTGATTTTCTCCAAATTGGATAAAAAACATTCATTCATCTTTACAATTAGTTTCATTCTTAGATCACTTAATTTACAAATGAAATCCTAACATATATAGTGCACATACATTTCACAAGTACACGAACCCTGGTTGACATTTAATGAAGTAAATTAAAGATAATTAATTTACCAAACATTTTGGTGTCGTTGTCGGGGAAGTGTATATAGGATTCCATTCTTGCATTTCATTTTACGAGTTTTTAATTTTATAAAAAAACATTTTTGCATAGAGAAAGGGATTCTAGGGGTAGATTTATAAGTAGAGGTCAAAGTTCAATTCCAACATCACCAGTCACCCACCTAGACCTCACAGTGCCACACCATCGAACCATACAAACATCCCATCATTGGAAGGTAGACATAGACTTCCTGGGGTGCATAGATCATAAATCTAATCTAGAGATTCACCAACCTCTTCTACAGAAGTTGTAATTGACGAACCCACATCCCCAACAAAAGGAGTAATTTTCCTCTCTTCAACAGAAGAACAACTTCTAGAACAAGAGCTAGAGGTGACTAGTGAAGAAGAAGAAGAAGAAGAACCTTATTTTAGCATACCATTAGTAGGGGAACCAAAAGAAGAGCTAGATAATCCTATTATAGAACCTTATATTAGTTGTGAAGAATCTACAATAGCAAGGGAAGGAGAAGGAGAAGTGCATAATGTAGATGGTGGTGAATTTAGGATTGGAGGTGGAAGAGGCAGAGGAGGAAATAGAGGAGGCGGTCGAGGTCGAGGTGGTGGTAGAGGTGGTAGGGGAGAACCAAATCCTTATGGATTTCCCATCTTTGATGAAGATACCACAGCTACAATGAAGAACATCTCACCCTCCATTCTCCCTATTTTCCATGGTTTAAGACATGAGGATCCCGAAACATCTCTTTTTCAGTGTGAAGTTCTATGTAGAACTTATGATTACTTACTTGATCCTCAAAAGTTGAAATTGTTTCCAGCAGATCTTAAAGATGGAGCACTAAAATGGTTTATGGGATTAGGAATACATACAATTAGAACATGGGATGCAATGAAAAATGTGTTATTAGAAAAATACAAGGATTACCATACGCCCCACAACCTCAAAGATGAATTCTTTAAGATGATGCAAAAAGAGGACGAGAGCCTTGAAGATCTAGTTGAAAGATTTGTTTACAACATCAAAAGAGCTAAGATGTATAATTTGGATGATGAAACACTAAAAGATTTTTTGTTAAAATCCATCAAAGATGAATGGATTGATCTTTTTAATTTAATGGGGGCAAGGGAGATGTTTCAAAACTTTCATTTGGAGAAATTTGTGATTTATGTAAACATATCTCTAGGGGTAAGGTTAGGACTGACAAAAATCCAAGAGGTCTTGTGATGTCCGGAAATAATAAGTCTACAACTGGAACAGTAAGTAGAGCTGAAATAGGCAATTTGCTTGATAATTTCAAAATAGATACCTTAGGGAGTCTTAGTGTAAAACTAGATACCCTTAAGATACAAAACAAATAAAAAGATGAAAATGTTGCATTATCTATTTTTTGTGCCAAGTGTAAATGTAACAACCCTGGTGAAAATTCCATGTAATAAAAGTTTATAAAGACAAAATAATAACCATGGTTGATGGGACGCTTATTCCAAGCTGAATGTTGGGCAAGACATCCTAGTGTGGGTGTTCATTTTGGTTAATATGGCTAAGGAAATTGGCAAAGGCAAAGGCTAAGGTTTTGGAAAGGCAAAATGACATTTTTGGCACATTGATTTATGAAAATAATGGAAATTAGGAGAAAAGGAAGGTGAAAGGTCACAGGTTGAATGTGAGGAAGAAAATGAAGGAAAATAATGGAAAATGAAGAAAATAGAGGCCTAATTGATAAAATGGCTTCTGAGGATTAGTTTGTAACCTTTTGTTAGTTTAGTTTTGAAGCGCTCTCATTATTCTCTCTGTCTCTCTCACTCTTGGACATTTAGAGTTTTCTTGGAGTATTTTGGCATTGGATCAAGAAAGGAAAAGAAGGCAAGTGGAAGCAAAGATCAGGCAAGGAAGAGCAGGTTCAAGCAACTACAACAATATTCTTTGCAGGTATCAATCTACATTTGTATTTTCCTTACTAGATTTGGCATCCTGGTATTGCATGTGGTTCTTTTGCTGTTATGGCATGGGTTTTTCCAAGTGTGACAATGTTTCCAGCTTAGCCTTACCATTTCCGAATAGCCATGGAGTGATGGGGTTCTCATGTTTTGGTTGAGCTGGATTGTCGGATGGATTCGAAGCTGAGTGAGGTGGATCTCTGAATGATAGAGCACATGGCCTAGTGGTCCCTGAACCACTCTGTGGATCACGGTAAAGCCATTGGCGTAGTAACCCCTGAGGCAGACTGTGAGTTGCGGTAAAGCCAAGATTGTGTTGCCTCGGTGGGCCTAGGAATCCTTGACGATGAATGGTAGGATATATGGTAAAGCCAAGAGGTGGTTTTCTCTTCGTTGGGCCTAGTAATCCCAGGTTGGGATATGCGATAAAGCTTGGAGAGTGGGTCTTGGTTTAGGGCCTAATGATCCTGTGTGGATTGCGGTAAAGCCTAAGAGACATGGAGACAGGGAAATTCCTCACGGTGTAGGTGGTGAAATCCGATGGCATCCATGCTTGTTTGGCCTATTGATCGGGTGGAGATCATGGTAAAGCCTGTTATTACATGTTTATTATGTTGGCCTAGTGATCTGGGATGGATTATGGTAAAACCTGGTTTCTATTGATGAGGGTGAAGTGGTTTAGCCTCGAGATGCCCTGGTTGGTTCTTTTGTCGAGTCCCACATTCATGCTTGGAATATGACATTGGGGTGAATGGCTGAAGAGAGATTTGGCTCAGCAATTCTATGGTCGAGTGGAATGTGGTAGTCCCAACCCGGGTTTTCATTTTGCATCGTTAATATGAGGTTATTTCTCCTTGTATTTCTATGAACATTGTTGTCGCACAAAGTGTCTAAGCACCGTGACAACGCTCAGAGTAAGGGTTGTCACTCTAATCCTTAATCACTCTGTCGAGACTCTCTCCTAGACAAGTCAAGGGAGGTAGACCTTAGGGGTAAATGAATGAAGGAAACCCATGGAACACAGTCTCTAGGAGACTTAAGAATGAACAACTTGTAGAATATAGACCAAGTCTTGGCTAACCGAGATGGATAGATCAAACAATTAAGACAAATAAGACACTACCACAAAATAGAAATGATTTTAGACCAATGCCTTTATATTCAATTAACCATAAACTAGATAAAAACAAATTATCCAGAGCAATTTATAAATGTGATGAAATTGACGATCATGAACGATTAAATGTAAATGCCCAAAACTTTATCATGCAATATATTCTAGCAATTAAAATGATTTTCTTCAATAACCCAGATCTAGAATTTATCTTTTTCCTATAGTCAATCTTTAGATATGATTCTAAAACATTAATCACGACTGACAATAGAGAAATCAATACCCCAAAATTCTCTGGCGCAAGAGGTTGACGAGAAGACTAATAGTTAACTTTATAACCAATAAGTTGTGCGCAAACAGGTTCTATGTGTGTGTTTTCTTTCTAAGGGTCCCGCTTATCCTGACCAATCATTGTCGGTCCCTTGTTGACTTCTTCTTTTGGATGAGCACTTCAATCCACGCCGTTGATCTCAACTCTCCGGAGCCAATGGATATCGCGTCGTCCGCTTATCAACTTACCCAGACAATCTCCACCGTCAATGTGAACTGTCTAATCAAATAGTTGTCATGCGACCTTGCACGGATTCTTGCACAGTTGATATCAAATCGAGAGTGCGTGAGAAAAGTGGTTTTCCTCAGCTACGTGTCGGCCGCTAAGGTTAATCGCACAAACTTGGAACAATACCCTTTACCTCCTTTTGGGCGCGCGAGATACCGCTTCCCATTTATCAAATACAACCCATGTGTTTATTCATTCTTTAATGAAAAAGTGCTTAAGGGGAGGTTTAGCGCTTTAAGCTCAATATTACACTTAACACTGATTTACGATGATTTATAAATAAAGTGTTTAAACAAAGAAAAATACTCGAATAAGTCCTGAACACCAATACACCAATCCAAATGAATATCTTTACCAAGATTAACACGCAACACCACACTTCATCATTTATTCAACAAAATGTAAATTACAGAGTCTTGGCCCTTTCAACTCGATTACAACAGTTTTCGAACATCTGTTCAATCTCAAACCCTATCTCTGTCACACAAACTCTTGCTTACTCACTCTATTCTCAATCATCTAATCTCCCTGTCATTACATTTTTCTTTTTTCTTTTATGAATCGAATCCTATCCTAACTGCATTAACAACTCGATCCCTATTTTAATCAATCTAACAATTAAATCTCTATTCTCAAGCTCTGTTACACACCTATACTAACAACTTATCTCCTAGTCTAAAAATAATACAATATTCTAATTTTACAATAATTGAGATAAAGATTGATTTGAGAGATCCAACCCTCTCTACTAAAACTGATTTTGACCACTCAAGTCAATGAAATTCATCTCTTGCTAGCCACAACATGTGAACATACAATCACATTGCTGGCTAAGTCTGGATGCTCCTGCATCATTCTCCCTTCAAAATTTTACACTTACCACAAAAAAGACACCAGGGAACTTTAGATTAGAATTTAATTATCCCTTAGGTAAATTTTTAATGTACTAAACTTATGAAGCAAATTTCATGTGGAAAATGTTTAATTAAAAAAATTTCATGTGATCAAAAATAAAAATCAAAAGAACTTAATTAAATTTAAATTTTTTATGGGTCGTAGGCCACATAAAAATTTAAATTTTCAAATGTGAAAGCTTAACTTCTCCTTTTGATTTATTTCATTCACAATTCCGAAGTCACCAATTTTTTTTTTAATAATAAAATTGTTTTAGATTTTTAATGTTTTTTAAAATATCTTTAAATGTTTTTCAAATGAATTCAAAAATGAAGTAAAAAAATAAAAACACAACTCTAAGTCATAAGTAAAAAAAAAATGAAAAAATGTAAAACAAAAAGTCAAACAAAAAAAAAAAATCAAAAAACAACAACCAGAACAAAAAAATCAAATTTTAAATTAAAATGAATCTAACCAAAGTTTAATTAAAAATGAAATCAGATTTTTTATTTAAAAAGAAGAACTAACCCTAACGTGAAATACAAAAGAGGCAAATGGAAATCGAAATGTTTGTTTGTGCATGTGCAGGTTTGGATGGCAGCGGAGAGGAGAGACGGTGGGAGCTGAGCAAAGGAGAGGGGTACGTTTCGAGCAGAGAAGGGAGTTGGCTTAGGTTTAACTTGCAGGTTGAGGGAGAATGGTGGCAAAAACTCAGGCAGTAGCGGCGACATCTGTGGAAGAGAATGCTGGAATGTTGGAGTGGAAATTTGTTAGGTACGATGGGTAGCAGGCATAGGTAAGGTTGCCTTGGGAGGAGGCTTGGAAAGTAGAGTTTTGACATAAGCAAAGGGTATGGTGGCTGTGAGGATTAGGATGTTGGTAGGCTTGTGCATGAGGCAACGTAAGCTCCAAGGTAATGTATGCAGGCTGGGCAAGTGAGGTGTTGGGTAACAAGGCTACAGGCAGGGTTTGGCAGAGGTGTGTTGCAAACCTGGGTTACAGTGGGGGGATGGGCAGCGAAGAAGGGGTAGATACACGCTGGTAGGAGGATACAACTAGGCCGTAAGGCCTGACATGCAATGTATGCCGCAGTAAGAGAGCTGGAGTGAGGGCAAGTCTGCGAGTTAATTTGGGCCAATGTTGAAATAGGGAGGAGAGTGAGCCGCCAAAATATGATTAAGGGTTTGTAAACCCTTTTTCAATCCCGCTCTAGAAAATCCTCTTTTTTAAATTTTTTGAAACTTTCTGTTAACAAAATGCCATAAAAATCCTTGGAGAAATTCACAAAAAACACCCTAGAGATCCGGATCTTACCCTCGAGGACCTAGATCCAGACTCTATATAGTCTTTCTCCTCATATCTATAGCCGCACGGCAACAAGAAAACACTAAAACGATATATACAATAATAAGAAACCCCAAAAAACCAATTAAATAATTACAATAATTACAAGCTAAAGGCTCTAAGTAGCTAGATCTATCATTATGCCACATAGAAATTAAAAAGAAAATTAAATATTAAAGGAGGTGCTAACTCGAAACCCTCATGCATCAATAAAACAAAAAATCTTATGATAAGACCAAGATTAATTTTGTTGGGCTCTTTAGGAAACACAGATAGGGAGTTGGCTGATCCAACTGAAAACTTCCCCTAACCCCTGATGATCTAAATCAAGATTTCCCTACAAAACTCGATCCAACTATTAAAAATAGAACAAGAAAATAATAATAAAATTTATACAAATAAAGGTACATGCTATTACGTTCAAAATTTAAATTATTATTCAAACCCTAGCGACTGAGGAAGATACTTGTACTCAAATCGCTCTTCAGAAGCTATCATCAATGGCTTTAGAAAAAATTATGCATAAAAATAACACATCTTACAGTATTCCCATGAAGAGTAACTCTAGCATAATTTAACCCCAAAGTCTTTTATTATTTAGAAAAATTCTACACGAGCTTCTTGTTATGCACGCGACTCAAAGATCAGATGGATCGACTGACAAATGACTTCCTATTTAAAGATAAATCCTCCGACGACTAGTTCAAGTGATCCTCATCAAAGTAATCTCGACCATTTATGAAGATCAAAATGTCTTTTAATTTCATCTATCGAAATATTTCATTTTTAAGGAAATTTGAAATTTTCACTTAAATGCATTTTAATTAACTCAAAAAATAAATTTTTGAGTTAATTTCCCCAAAAATTTGACTTTCACTTAACCCCAGGGATCAAAGGTTTAAAAATTTATCAAAATAATTTATTTACCTTAGTCCCTGGACGTTGTAAAATTTAATTTTTTAGGATCAATGAATTTTGCCTTTGAAGAATTTAAATTTACCTAGGACCTAGAATTAATTAAATTTTTGGCTTAGTATTTTAATTAATTTTGGACCAGAAAATTTAATTAATTAGCCTATGAGGGGATAAATTATTTTTCCAACCCTCAAGACACGTTACATTATGATTTTCATATTCTTTACATCATAAGGGATAAAACCCATTTGTAATAGACCCTCATTGATTACCCATCTCTGCGACATAAGTATAATCCAGCAAACCAAGTAATTTGTAATAAAATAATCTAACCAAATAGTTCGGATTATTCCTAAATTACTTCTACATAGACTCGATCTAGAACACTAGGATTCGCCTAAGATCCTAGCGACAAAATCCATTCCAGCTTTGGGGTGTGGAGGGAACAACTTTGCCGATTATTCGAAAATAAATTGGTGAGACGAAAAACCTCCTAGAATGGAGATCGTCACTAGAAAGGTAGGTTTACCCAGGTCGTTACATACATGACACAGTTTTGCTGAGATTATTTACATTATACACATGCAAAATGGGATTACATAACATCTTGGAAGTCGGGCTGATGATGATAGTTGGACAACACAGACACATTGATCAGGCGATATCTTTTTTGCGAAATAGGGGGTGTACTACTATGGGTCGTTGACACGTAGTGGTCAACATCTGGCTTTACTTGGGGACACGTTATTGCATCAGAGGAATGTGAGAATCTAGAATCTGCATCCATGCAACACACAAGATAACATAAGTAGCGTCCGTCCAAAAATCATCATGTAATATTAAGCACAGGAAAGATATAAGCTCTTCATTTATTAACTATCCTAATAACATGAAGAACATAAATCTAGCTACAAAACAAAATACTGAAATAAAAGGGTGTAGGGTTAGGAATACAATCCAAAGGATGCCCCATGGCATCGATGCATTTAATGTATTGCATGCTGAGCATTTGCCTGCTTTCAAGCAAATCTGTAAGCTGCTTTTCAGATGTGCCATGTTCAATCGTGCATATGGTAGGACTCTTCCCTCTCTGAAAATTAAGCCGTTTGGATCTGTCTTCCACAGAATTTACCTGAAAACTCTGAAACTTATCCAAATTATTTAGAAAGTGAATAACATGTGTTTCATTATCAAAGCCCTACCCATGTTCAGAATTATCTGGGGTTGAAGGTTTAAAAATGATATCCATCTTAGTTTTATCTTCAATTAATTTATCAGACAATTGCATGGTAGAAGCAACACCATCTAACTCATCAACTAAGTAATTTTTCTCTCTTTGGATAGCTTCAAGATTGATGGCATCAAAATACTCCATGGTATCCCACACAACGTTTCTATAATTTCTTAATCTTTGATTTTTACATGTAAATTTATTTTTTATTTGCATGATAACTAAATCTGAATCAACCTTGATTCTCAGCAATTTGACTTTCAAAGATTTTTCCATTTCAATACCCAACAACAAGGCTTCATATTCAGCCACGTTGCTGGTTGCTTCAAATTTTAATCGATATGCAAATCTGAAAATATGACCAAGGGGAGATTTCAAGACAATTCCTGCACCTTTACCATGTCTAGATGCTGCACCATCAAAGCATAAATGCCAAACTTAATATTTTAAGTCACCCACCTTTTATCAACCTTGACCTCTACCGGAATGGTTGAATTAGATAAAATAGCTTGATTCTGAGGGTCTGGTCATTCACATATTATCTCATTTTGGGGACTTTTGGGATCTTCGACATGGAATCTCCTTTCAGTATCTTTGTTTAATTTAAGAGATATTTGATCGTTAGGGGAAGGAATCGTAGCGTATGACCAGTTCATTTGTATGCTTCCTCCTAAATCAAAGGCCCATTTCCTAGACAACAACATACCCCAAGCATCAGGCACATCAACCACAACTATGTCCATGACAATCATGATATTAGGGTACAGAGACAGAAAGACTTGCAAGTCCTTAATTAACCCATGAACTTCAATTTTCTTCTAATCCATGGCACATATGTTGTAGTAAGGCCTAGATATCCTTAAATTAAGTTGTTGCATGACTCTCTTAGTCATCACACAAGCAGAAGCACCAAAGTTAAGCATGCAGTTATATAACCGATAATTATTAACAAGCAAAGTAATGAAGAAAGGAGAATGCCCTTTGCTATCGGATTCCATACTTTGCAAATACATGGGAGCATCCTGGTAGAAATCCTCATGTGTTTCCTCTTGAGTTGCATTCACCTGGGTAATGCTAATAATACTTAGTAACTTGGTCTTCTGGGAGGGGATCTTCACTATTTCGATGACAGGGACCAAAACTTTAGAGTTATTAAACCAACCTCCTACTTCTCTGATAGGTTAGCCCCTTGTCCTTAGCAATCTCAGGAACTCTCTTAGGAGGAGGCTCCTCCCTAAAAATCTTGACCAAAATTATTAATGCTATATGAAGATATGAAATGTCTAATGGGTTGACTATTTCCCTTGACCTCTTCCCAATTCTCTTGTGATAGCTGATATTCTTTACCAACCACATTTATCTGATTATTTGTCCCAAGCATCTTATGATGCATGATTCTCTTGATAACATGACAAGTTGCTTCTTCATGAAGCTCATCACAAGCTCTACAATAAGGCAGGGTCTCCTCCACAAGATTATTCGTTTCAAGAGGGTGAAGAGGCATCTTCTCACTAGACTGACCTTTCTTCTGTCAATTATTTCGATTATTATTATTATTCTGACCCCTAGGTTGATGATTTTGCATTTGAGCTCTTTCCGTTTGAACCAACCTAGACTCTAATGTAGTTATTTCCTTAGCATGATCAACAATCATCTTAGCTTGATTTAACTCCATATTTTCCAAATTCTTAAGCAATTTATGCATAGGTTCTTATTCAGATTTCTTTTCTTTTCCTTTAGGTTCTTTTAATTTAACAATAGATTTATCAAACCCAGGAATTTCAGATTTGCCAGAAGCCTTCTTATCTTTTTCCATCTCTTCAATTGTGATTTGACAAGCCTTGTAGTCCCCAGGCTTGGTCCTCCTTAGCTCGTAAGAAGTGTCAGGATTGAAAGCAGCAAGATAATATTCTAGAAGCATTTTATCAATTGGTTTGTAATCAATAGATATCTCTTTAAGCATACCATTAAACCTTTTATTAAATTCTTCACACGTCTTATTTTCTTTCTTTTTAATAACACTAATGGCTTTTGCTAGAAAACAATCTTCTTTCTTATCACCAAATTTCTCTCTAAAAGCATTAAGGAGGGAATTAAATGAATCAATGCTATGATCAGGCATATCCCTAAACCAATCCATAGCGTCCTACTAAAGGGTCAAGACGAATCATTTCATTTGCACATCGTCATAATTATGAGCAATAGTAAATTTAAACCACCAAGTCTAAAAAGCATATAAATGATTTTTAATAGTGATTGCATTATTTCCTTAGAAAGTGGGCAACTTGTCTATACCAATATTAGGAAGGTTATGGGGATAACCCTAGATGTTAGCAAAGTTAAGAGGCTCATAGATATCCATGATGTCTAGAATGGGAGGATTCAAGAGGAGTGAATGGATGTCATAGAGAGCTTCCTGGCCGAGACTGTCAAGTAGTGTATGAGAAGAGAGCTTATGTAATCTAGCTTTCAGAGCCCTTTTAGGATCCAGAGAAGGATTGGCCGAGCTGCTTGGGTTCCTCCTAATACATGCCCCCGTAGAAGATGAAGGAAGTGGAGTTGCCACCCTGACATAAATCTAACTTAGACACAGAAGATGATATGATGAAAAGGAGATGAAGATGAATGGGTGAAGATGAAAGGATCAAATGATGAGAAGATATTGAGAGGACCAAGGACAAAAAAAATTGTCCCTGGCAATGGCGCTAAAAATATTGTCGCACAAAATATCTAGGCACCACAACAACACACAAAGTAAAGGTTGTCACTCTAATCCTTAGTTTGTTTAGACTCTCTTCTAGAAAAGTCAAGGGGGTTAGTCCCTAGGGGTAAATGAATGAAGAAAACTTGTGGAACACAGACTCTAGGAGACTTAAGGATGAACAACTTGTAGAACATAGAACAAGTCTTGGTTAACCAAGATGGATAGATCAAACAATTAAGACAAATAAGACACTACCACAAGATAGAAATGATTTTAGACCAACGCCTTTATATTCAATTAACCATAAACTAGATAAAAACAAGTTATCTAAAGCAATTTGCAAATGTGATGAAAGTGACGATCATGAACGATTAAATGTAAATGCCCAAAACTTTATCGTGCAATATATTATATTCTAGCAACTAAAATGATTTTCTTCAATAACCCAGATCTAGAATTTATTTTTTTCCTATAGTGAATCTTTAGATTTGATTCTAAAACATTAATCGTGCTTGACAATAGATAAATCAATACCACAAAATTCTCCCTTTAAAATTTTACACTTAAGACAAAAAGGACACCAAGGAACTTTAGATTAGAATTTAATTATCCCTTAGGTAATTTTTTAATGTACTAAGGTTATAAAGAAATTTAATGTGGCAAATGTTTAATTAAAAAAAATTATGTGACCAAAAATAAAAATCAAAAGAACTTAATAAAATTTAAATTTTTTGGCCGCATAAAAATTTAATTTTTCAAATGTGAAAGCTTAAATTCTCCTTTTATTTATTTCATTCACAATTCCAACGTCACCATTTTTTTTATAGATTTTTAATGTTTTTTAAATATTTTTTAAATGTTTTTCAAATGAAATCAAAATGAAAATAAAAAAAAATTAAAACACAACTCTAAGTCATAAGTAAAAAAAAATGAATCCAACCAAAGTTCAATTAAAAATGAAATCGGATTTTTTAATTTAAAAATAAAAAATAACCCTAACGCTAAATACAAAAGAGGCAAATGGAAATCGAGATGTTTGTTTGTGCATATGCAGTTTTGGATGACAGCAGAGAGGAGAGACGACGGGAGCTGAGCAAAGGAGAGGGATACGTTTAGAGTAGAGAAGGGAGCTAGCTCGAGTTTAACTTGCAGGTTGAGGGAGAATGGCAGCAAAAACTCGGACAGGAGCAATGACGTCTATGGAAGAGAATGCTAGAGTGGAAATTTGTTGGGTACGATGGGTAGTAGGAACAGGTAAGGCTGTCGTGGGAGGAGGCCTAGAAGGTAGAGTTTTGACAACAGCAAAAGGTATGGTGGTTGTGAGGATTAGGATGTTGGTAGGCTTGTGAAGGAGGCAGTGTAAGCTCCAAGGTATTGTATGCAGGCCAGGCAAGTGAGGTGTTGGGTAACAAGGCCGCAAGCAAGGTTTGGAAGAGGTGTGCTGCAACCTTGGGTTATAGTGGGGAGATGGGCATCGAAGAAGGGGTAGACACATGCTGGCAGGAGGATACAGTTGTGCCATAAGACCTGACATGCAATGGTATGCCGCAGCAAGAGATCTGGAGTGAGGGCGACTCTGCGGGTTAATTTGGGCCAACATTGAAATAGGGAGGAGGGTGAGCCGCCAAAATATGATTAAGGGTTTCTAAACCCTTCTTCAATCTTGCTCTAGAAAATCCTATTTTTTTATTTTTTGAAACTTTTTGTTAACAAAATGTCGTAAAAATCCTTAGAGAAATTTGCAAAAAACACCCTAGAGATCTGGATCTTACCCTCCAGGGCCTAGATCCGGACTCTATACACTTTTTCTCCTTAGATCTGTAGCTGCATAACAACAAGAAGACATTAAAACGATATATACAATGATAAGAAACCCCAAAAAACCAGTTAAATAATTACAATAATTACAAGATTAAAGCTCTAAGTAGCCAGATCTATCATTATGCCACACAAAACTTAAAAAGAAAAATAAATTTTAAAGGAGGTGCTAACTCGAAACCCTCATGCAACAATAAAACAAAAAATCTTATGATAAGACGGAGTTTAATTTAGTTGGGCTCTTCAAGAAACACAGATCGGGAGTTGGCTAGTCCAACTGAAAACTTCCCCTAATGCCCGATGATCTAAATCAAGATTTCCCTACTAAACTCGATCCATACATTAAAAATAAATCAAGAAAATAATAATAAAATTTAGACAAATAGAGATTCCTGCTATTACGTTCAAAATTTAGATTATTATTCAAACCACAGCAACTGAGCAAGATACCTGTACTCAAATCACTCTTCAGAAGCTATCATCAATGGCTTTAGAAAAAAATTATGCATAAAAATAGCACATCTTACAGTATTCCCATGAAGAGTAACACCAACAGAATTTAACCCCAAAGTCTTCTTTATTATCTAGAAAAGATTTACACAAAAGCTTCTTGTTAAGCACACAACTCAAAGATCGGATGGATTGACTGACAAATGACCTCCTATTTAAAGATAAATCCTCCAACGGCTAGTTCAAGTGATCATCGTCAAAGTAATCTCAACTGTTGATGAAGATCAAAATTTATTTTAATCTCATGCATCGAAATATTTAATTTTTGAGGAAATTCGAAAACTTCATTTAAATGCATTTTAATTAACTCAAAAATTAAAATTTAGAGTTAATCTCCCCAAAAAATTGATTTTGACTTAACCCCAAGGAGCTAAGATTTAAAATTTATCAAAATAATTAATTTATCTTAGTCCCTGGACCTCTTAAAATTTATTTTTCTAGGACCGATGAATTTTGCCTTTGGAGAATTTAAATTTACCTAGGACCTAGAATTAATTAAATTTTGGCTTAGGATTTTAATTAATTTTGGGCCAGAAAATTTAATTAATTAACCTATGAGGGGATAAATTATCTTTCCAAACCTCAAGGCACTTTACATCATGATTTTCATATTTTTTACATCATAAGGGGGAAAACCCATTTGTAATAAACCCTCACAGATTACCCATTTGTAATTTGTAATAAAATAATCTAACCAAATAGTTAGGAGTATTCCCAAATTACTTTTACATAGACTCGATCTAGAACACTAGGACTCGCCTGAGATCCTAGTGACAAAATCCATTCCAGCTTTGGGGTAAGACTAGAGGGAAAAATTCTGTTGATTATTCGAAAATGAATCGGTGAGATGAAAAACCTCTTAGAATGGAGATTGTCACTAGAAATATAGGTTTACCCAAGTCATTACATACGTGACACGGCTTTGCTGAGATTATTTACATTATACACCTGCAGAATGGGATTACATAACATCTTTGAAGTCAGGTTGATGATGATAGTTGGATGACACTGACACATCGATCAGGCGCTATCCTTTTTATGAAAAAAGGGGGTGTACTACTATGGGTCATTAACACGTAGTGGTCAACATCTGGCTTTACTTGGGGACACATTACTGTATAGGAGGAATGTGAGAATTGAGAATCTACATCCATGCAACACACAAGATAACATAAGTAGCATCCATCCAAAAATCATCATGTAACATTAAACACAGGAAAGATATAAGCTCTTCATTTATTAACTATCCTAATAACATGAAAAGCTTAAATCTAGCTACAAAATAAAATATTGAATAAAAGGGTGTAGGGTTAGGAATACAATACAAAGGATGCCCCATGGCATCAAATGTGTTCAATGTAGTGCATGCTGAGCATTTACTTGCTTTCAGGCAAATCTGTAAGCTGCTTTTCAGATGTGCCATGTTCAATCGTGCATATGGTAGGACTCTTCCCTCTCTGAAAATTAAGCCATTTGGATCAGTCTTCCACAGAATTTACCTGAAAACCCTTAAACTTATCTTGGTATTTAGAAAGTGAATAACATGTGTTTCATTATCAAAGGCCCGCCCATGTTCAGGTTTATCTGGGATAGAAGGTTTAAAAATGATATCCGTCTTAGTTTTATCTTCAATTAATTTATCAGACAACTACATGGTAGAAGCAACACCATCTAACTCATCCACTGATAGCTTCAAGATTGATGGCATCAAAATACTCCATGGTATCCCACACAACATTTCTATAATTTCTTAATCTTTGATTTTTACATGTAAATTTATTTTTTATTTGCATGACAACTAAATTTGAATCACCCTTGATACTCAGCAATTTGACTTTCAAAGTTTTTTCCATTTCAATACCCAACAACAAGGCTTCATATTCAGCCACATTGCTCGTTGCTTCAAATTTTAATCGATAGGCAAATTTGAAAATATGACCAAGGGGAGATTTCAAGACAATTCCCGCACCTTTACCATGCCTAGATGCTGCACCATCAAAGTATAAATTCCAAACTTAATCTTTTAAGTCACCCGCCTTTTATCAACCTTGACCTCTACCAAAATGATTGAATTAGATAAAATAGCATGATTCTAAGGGTCTGGTCATTCACATATTATCTCATTATGGGGACTTTTGGGATCTTCGACATGGAATCTCCTTTTGGGCTCTTTGTTTAATTTAAGAGATCCTTGATCATTAGGGGAAGGAATCGTAGCATATGACTAGTTCATTTGTATGCTTCCTCCTAAATCAGAGGCCCATTTCGTAGAAAACAACATACCCTAAGCATCAGGCACATCAACCACAACTATGTCCATGACAATCATGATATTAGGGTACAGAGACAGATGGACTTGTAAGTCCTTAATTAACCCATGAACTTCGATTTTCTTCGAATCCATGGCACATATGTTGTAGTAAGGCCTAAATATCCTTAAATTAAGTTGTTCCATGACTCTCTTAGTCATCACACAAGCAGAAGCACCAAAGTCAAGCATGCAGTTATATAATCGATAATTATTAACAAGCAAAGTAATGAAAAAAGGAGAATGCCCTTTGCTATCGGATTCCATACTTTGCAAATACACGGGAGCATCCTGGTAGAAATTCTCATGAGTTTCCTCTTGAGTTGCATTCACCTGGGTAATGCCAATAGCACTTACTAACTTGGTCTTCTGGGAGGGGATCTTCACTATTTCGATGACTGGAACCAAAACTTTAGAGTTATTAAACCAACCTCCTAAATCAATATTCATTCCAGAATTAACTTGATTATCATTTTGACTTCTTCTTTGCTAGGTTAGCCCCTTGTCCTTAGCAATCTCAAGAACTCTCTTAGGAGGAGGATCCTCACTAAAAATGTCAACCAAGACATCAGTTTCTTGACCAAAATTATTAATGCTATATGAAGATGTGAAAGGTCTGATGGTTTGACTATTTCCCTTGACCTCTTCCCAATTCTCATGTGATAGATGATATTCTTTACCAACCACATTTATCTGATCATTTGTCCCAAGCATCTTATGATGCATGATTCTCATGATAACATGACAAGTGGCTTCTTCATGAAGCTCATCACATGCTCTACAATAAGGCGGGGTCTCCTCCACAACATTATTCGTTTCAAGCGGGTGAGGAGGCATGTCTCACTAGACTGACCTTTCTTCTGCCAATTATTTCGATTATTATTATTATTCTAACCCCTAGGTTGATGATTTTGCTTTTGAGCTCTTTCCATTTGAACCAACCTAGACTCTAATGTAGTTATTTCCTTAGCATGATCAACAGTCATCCTAACTTGATTTAACTCCATATTTTCCAATTTCTTAAGCAGTTTTTGTGTAGGTTCTTATTCAGATTTCTTTTCTTTTCCTTTAGGTTCTTTTAATTTAACAACATATTTATCAAACCCAGGAATTTCAGATTTATCAGAAGCCTTCTTATCTTTTTACATTTCTTCAGCTGTGATTTGACAAGCCTTGTAGTCACCAGGCTTGGTCCTTGGTCCTCCTTAGCTCATAAGAAGTGTCAGGATTGAAAGCATCAAGATAATGTTCTAGAAGCATTTTATTAGTTGGTTTGTAATCAGTAGATATCTCTTTAAGCATACCATTAAACCTTTTATTAAATTCTTCACACTTTTCATTTTCTTTCTTTTTAATGACGCTAATGGCTTTTGCTAGAAAACAATCTTCTTTCTTATCACCAAATTTCTCTCTAGAAGCATTAAGGAGGGAATTAAATGAATCAATGTTATGATCAGGCATATGCCTAAACCAATCCATAGCATCCTGCTAAAGGGTCAAGACGAATCATTTCATTTGTACATCCTCATAATTATGAGCATTAGTGAATTTAAACCACCAAGTCTAAAAAGCATATAAATGATTTTTAAGATTGATTGCATTATTTCCTTGGAAAGTGGGCAACTTGTCTATACCAATATTAGGAAGGTTATGGGGATAACCCTAGATGTTAGCAAAGTTAAGAGGCTCATAGATATCCACGATGCCTAGCATGGGAGGATTCAAGAAGAGTGAATGGATGTCATAGAGAGTTTCCTGGCCAAGATTGTCAAGGAGAGTACGAGAAGAGAGCTTATGTAATCTAGCTCTGAGAGCCCTTTCAAGATCCAGAGAAGGATTAACCAAGCTGCTTGGGTTCCTCCTAGTACATGCCCCCGTAGAAGATGAAGGAAGTGGAGTTGCCACCTTGACATAAATCTAACTTAAACACAAAAGATGATATGATGAAAAGGAGATGAAGATGAATGGGTGAAGATGAAAGGATCAAATGACGAAAAGAGATTGAGAGGACCAAAGACAAAAAACTCTGTCCCTGGCAATGGTGCCAAAAAATATTGTCGCACAAAGTATCTAGGCACCACGACAACGCTCAGAGTAAGGGTTGTCACTCTAATCCTTCCTCACTCTATTTAAACTCTCTTCTAGACAAGTCAAGGGGGCTAGTCCCTAGGGGTAAATGAATGAAGAAAACTTCTGGAACATAGGCTCTAAGAGACTTAAGGATGAACAACTTCTAGAATATAGAACAAGTCCTGGTTAACCGAGATGGATAGATCAAACAATTTAGACAAATAAGACGCTACCACGAGATAGAAGTGATTTTAGACCAACGCCTTTATATTCAATTAATCATAAACTAGATAAAAACAAGTTATCCAAAGCAATTTATAAATGTGATAAAAGTGACGATCATGAACAATTAAATGTAAATGCCCAAAACTTTATCATGCAATATATTCTAAGAATTAAAATGATTTTCTTCAATAACCCAAATCTAGAATTTATGTTATTCCTATAGTCAATCTTTAGATATGATTCTAAAACATTAATCGCGCTTGAAAATAGAGAAATCAATACCACAAAATTCTCTCTTTAAAATTTTACACTTAACACAAGAAGGACACCAAGGAACTTTAGATTAGAATTTAATTATCCCTTAGGTAAACTAAGGTTATGAAGGAAATTTAATGTGGCAAATGTTTAATAAAAAAAAATATGTGACCAAAAATAAAAATCAAAAGAACTTAATTAAATTTAATTTTTTTATGGGCGGTAGGCCACATAAAAAATTAATTTTTCAAATGTGAAAGCTTAAATTCTCCTTTTATTTATTTCATTCACAATTCCAAAGTCACCATTTTTTTTTAGATTTTTAATGTTTTTAAAATGTTTTTCAAATGAAATCAAAATGGAAATAAAAAAATCAAAACACAACTCTAAGTCATAAATAAATAAAAAAATGAAAAAATTTAAAACAAAAAATCAAATAAAATAAAAAATCCAAAAATAACAAGTTTAACAACCAAAACAGAAAAATCGAATTTTAAATTAAAATGAATCCAACCAAAGTTCAATTAAAAAGGAAATCGGATTTAAAAAAAAAGAAGAAAAAGAAATAACCCTAACGCGAAATACAAAAGAGGCAAATAGAAATCGAAATGTTCGTTCGTGTGTATGCAGGTTTGGACGGCAACAGAGAGGAGAGACGGCGGAAGCTGAGGAAAGGAGAGGGATACGTTTCCAGCAGATAAGGGAGTTGGCTCAGGTTTAACTTGCAGTTTGAGGGAGAATAGCAGCAAAACTCGGGCAGGAGCAACAACGTCTGTGGAAGAGAATGTTGGAACGCTGGAGTGGAAATTTGTTGGGTACGATGGGCAGTAGGAACAGGTAAGGCTACCTTGGGAGGAGGCCTGGAAGGTAGAGTTTTGACAGCAACAAAGGGTATGGTGGCTGTGAGGATTAGGAATTTAGGATGTTGGTAGGCTTGTGAAGGAGGCAGCGTAAGCTCCAAGGTAATGTATGCAGGCCGGGCAAGTGAGGTGTTGGGTAACAAGGCTGCAGGCAGGATTTGGCAGAGGTGTGCTGCAAACCTGGGTTACAGTGGGGAGATGGGCAGCGAAGAAGGGTAGGCACACACTGGTAGGAGGATACAGCAGTCCCATAAGGTCTGACATGCAATGATATGCTGCAGCAAGAGAGCTAGAGTGAGGTCAAGTCTGTGGGTTAATTTGGGCCAACGTTGAAATAGGGAGGAGGGTGAGCCGCCAAAATATGAATAAGGGTTTATAAACCCTTCTTCAATCCTACTCCAGAAAATCCTTTTTTTTTTTTAACTTTTTGTTAACAAAATGCCCTAAAAAATCCTTGAGAAATTTGCAAAAAACACCCTAGAGATCTAGATCTTACCCTCCAGGGCCTAGATTCGGACTCTATACACTCTTTCTCCTCAGATCTGTAGCTACACAACAACAAGAAAACACTAAAACGATATATACAATGATAAAAAACCCCAAAAAACTAGTTAAATAATTACAATAATTACAAGATGAAGGCTCTAAGTAGCCATATCTATCATTATGCCACACAAAATAAAAAGAAAATTAAATTTTAAAGGAGGTGATAACTCGAAACTCTCATGCAACAATAAAACAAAAAATCTTATGATAAGCCCAAGATTAATTTAGTTGGGCTCTTCAGAAAACACAGATCGAGAGTTGATTGGTCCAACCGAAAACTTCCCTAAAGCCCGATAATCTAATCAAGATTTCCCTGCAAAACTCGATCCAACCATTAAAAATAGAGAAAAAAAAGTAATAATAAAATTAAAAAAAATAGAGATACTTGCTATTACGTTCAAAATTTAAACTATTATTCAAACCACAGCAACTGAGCAAGATACCTATACTCAAATCACTCTTCAGAACCTACCATCAATGTCTTTAGAAAAAATTATGCATGAAAATAACACATCTTATGGTATTCCGGTGAAGAGTAACACCAGCAGAATTTAACCCCAAAGTCTTTTTTTATTATCTAGAAAAAATTTACACGAGCTTCTTTTTAAGCACACAACTCAGATCGGATGGATCCACTGACAAATGACCTCCTACTCAAAGATAAATCCCTGAACGGCTAGTTTGAGTGATCATCATCAAAGTAATCTTGACCATTGATGAAGATCAAAATTTCTTTTAATCTCATCCGTCGAAATACTTAATTTTTGAGGAAATTTTAAAATTTCATTTAAATGCATTTTAATTAACTTAAAAATTAAATTTTTGATCTAATTTCCCAAAAAAATTGACTTTGACTTAACCCCATGGATCTAAGGTTTAAAATTTATCAAAATAATTAATTTACCTTAGTCTTTGGACCTCTTAAAATTTATTTTTCTAGGACCGATGAATTTTGCCTTTGGAGAATTTAAATTTACCTAGGATCTAGAATTAATTAAATTTCTAGCTTAGAATTTTAATTAATTTTGAGCCTGAAAATTTAATTAATTAACCTATGAGGGGATAAATTATTTTTTCAACCCTCAAGACACTTTATTTCATGATTTTCATATTTTTACATCGTAAGGGGAAAAATCCATTTGTAATAGATCCTCACAGATTACCCATTTCTACGATACAAGTATAATCCAACTGACCAAGTAATTTGTAATAAAATAATCTAACCAAATAGCTAGGAGTATTCCCAAATTACTTTTACATAGAACTGATTTAGAACACTAGGACTCTCCTAAGACCCTAGCAACAAAATCCTTTCCAGCTTTTGGGTAAGACTGGAGGGAAAAACTTTGCCGATTATTCCAAAATGAATCGGTGAGATGAAAAACCTCCTAGAATGGAAATTGTCACTAGAAAGGTAGGTTTACCCAAGTCGTTACATACATGACACAAGTTTGCTAAGCTTATTTACATTATACACCTGCATAATGGGTTTACATAACATCTTGGAGGTCATGCTGATAATGATAGTTGGACGATACTAACACATCGATCAGGCGCTATCCTTTTTTCGAAAAAGGGGGGTGTACTACTATGGGTCGTTGACACGTAGTGGTCAACAAGTATTATACCGGTTTATATATGGAGCATATGGTTGTGATTTCAATGGTATTTCTGTTGTTATTATGTTGGTTATGTATGTGTTTTATAACAATGGCTCTGAATAGCTCTCATCATTTTTTTACTTGTAAATGAATGGACAATCTATCTATGACTTAATAGATGATAATGCAGCAAATGGTATGAGGGAACAACAGTTCTTAGCAATTAGCAGATAAGTATGAGATCCCTATACTTAAATATGTTGTTTACATCTGTAGATTACATATTTGTGATATGTTGGACAAAATGTCTGTCATGGCTAGTAGGGGTCCAGTTAAGGGTCTGCTCAAATATTTACTTTTGCATCATTGTTTTCCTGTTATCTTACTGATCTAAAGGTGTCATTCAATTCTAGGCAGTGACCTGGGATCTAGGCCTGAAAAAGTGGCTCAAATCCTGGGGATGTTGGCACAACATTGAGAAAAATAGTCCCTGGACGTTGGCATGCCTTGTCATGAAGCATCCAGAGCCTCCTGGACGCTGGCAAGCCTATAACATGAGAGTATCCAGAGGTTAAGTGGTCAAAAACTTCAATGGGATCCAGGGACTAGCTACCTGAGTGGTTGGGATGGTTCCTAGGAGTCCTGTAGCTGATATGGAAAGTCTGTATGTTGTGTTTCCGTCGATTCCACTTCCTTAAAGTCACATAGGAGGTTGAATCTAATGATTGTAGCCTCTCGTCACATATTTACCCTGGTTGGCCGGTTACTTGGGTAGATGTGGGAGGAGGGTGTTACAAAGTGGTATCAAAGCATGGTTCACGCCTCAAACTGGATGGGCGGTTTGTTGGTCATGCATTCATGTCGTTTTCACGTGTGATTTATCATCCTTGTGGTCTATGTGCTTGTTGCATATGCATGGTGTCAGTGATGGTTGTAGTGATGTCGCCATGTGAAAGAGGATGTTGTTATATGAAATATGTCGTCATGAGTGTATGATTGGTTACATGTTGCTTATGCTTGTGTATTGTCAGTGTACGTCAGTATGGTTGTTGTTGTCATGCATGAGGTCATGGTATGTGTAGTTGATATTGTCATGCATTGATGATTGGACTCTATAGTTATATGGTTATGTGTTTATGTATTATATGTCTGTTTATACATGTTTCACGTTGATTTGATGATCTTGCAGATGAGATATTCTCCCCGAATTTTGATAAGGTACGTTGGTTTATTGTGATTTGGTTTAGCTGGCATAGTATGCCTTGCAGAAGAAAAATCAAAATGACTAGCAAGATGGTACACTACACTGACTCTCCCTATGAATTAGATGAGCAGTGTGGTGTTGGGCACTCTTCTAATTTGGCAGACACATTGAGAAGCTTGAAGGAATAAATAAGGAGTTGTAAGGCAGAAAATGATAGAATCATACAGGCACAAGAGAAACAAGCGGAGTTTAATGCAATACTTCTTCAAAGTTTGTCAGAATTGCAGCGACAAGGGCCTCTTCGGATCAGCCATGGACAAGAAGATAGAACTAACGGGGCATATGGCAGTAGGTCTCATGGTGGTCATAGGTCCGATAGAGATGACATTGTTAGAGATGGCAGATTGTTGGATACTCCGGATAGGAGAGGTGATCGATACAGGTATTATTCTAGTTTTGGTTCTAATAGGCATCATGATCGTCATCGTTATCATCCTTATAGGAGGAGTGGTAGGGGATACTTACTAGATGAGTTTAAGAAAGCAAAGCCACCTACTTTTGATGGAGATGTGAAGGAGCTGGAAGATACAAGGCTTCGATACTTGGGATGAAGAAATTATTTGAGTTACATGAGTACACAGATAATATGAAGGCCAAAATAGCTATCTTTAGCCTGAGAGGTAAAGCAGACATTTGGTGGGAAGATGTGAAGCGGGTTAGAGACATCAGGACGGATGACTTAAGTTGGCATGAGTTCAAGAGGCTTTTCAGGAAGAAATACTTGTTAGAAAGGTACTATGACAGTAAGACCAAAGATTCTATGAGCTAAAGATGGGATCAATGACAGATGAAGAGTACAGGACTAAGTTCCTGGAGCTATTGAGCTATGTACTGTATCTTAAGGATGAGAAGGTTAAAGTTCAACGATTTGTCGGTGGATTGTCATTAGCATTTAGAGATCGGATTGAGTATGATGAGCCTCAATCACTTGAGGAAGTTATTGGGAAATTGAACCATTGTTATGAACAGTGAAAGCATAAGAATGAATCTCAACGAGGTTGGAAAGGGAAAGACAAAGGTAAAGGTAAATGGTAGCCTAAGAGAGCAAGGCTTCAGAATGCAGATGAGAAAGAAAATGTGGCACCACAAAAGAGGTTCAATGAAGCTAGACAAGGACATGGGTCATAGCAGCAGCAGCATAGTGGTGAGGGTATTGGTCCGTTGGAGCGTTGGGCATGCAATAAGGAGCACCTTAAGAGAGATTGTCCACAAAATCAAGATGGTAGGCCTCAAATATATAGTGCAAAAGAGGCATAACTTTTCGGGATGTTGGTCAGAGCGTTCCTCGTATTTATGCAACATTGGATAACAAACAAACAGACCATCAGGCATCTATCATTGAGATGGACAGTAAACATTGTGATGAAATTATTTCTATTTTGATTGACCCTGGATCTAATTATAGCTATGTTAATCTGACTTGGTGGATAAGTGTGGTTCGAGTAAGGAATTGCATGCAGAATCTTGGTTAGGGCATTTGGCTATAGGTACAAAGAAGAAAGTTCATCATTGAGTAAGAGCTTGTGCATTTGAGTTGAATGATATGCCTACCACAACACATTTGAATGTATTACCATTGGGATCATATAGTATGTTGTTGGGCATAGATTGGTTGTATCTCCATAGAACCAAGGTAGATTGTTATGACAAAGCCATTGAATGTGTTGATGAAAATGGGGAACCAAGAGTCTTACAGGGAAAGAAGAAAGCCACATCAGTTAGGATGGTGATAGCTATGCAAGAAAAGCGTAGTCGCAGGAAAGGATGTATGTTATTTGCAATGCACATTTTTAGTGACAAATGTAAGGAAGTTGAGGATGTAGATGTTTTGAGAAGGTACCCAATTCTACAGCAGTTTTAGGATGTATTTCTCGAGGAGATTTCAGAGTTGCCACCTCACAGGGAAGTAGAATTTTCTATTGAGTTAATATCAGGGGCAACTCCAACATCAAAAGCACCTTACAAGATGAGCACACTTGAGTTGGTAGAGTTGAAGTTGCAGTTGAAGGAAATGTTGGACAAATGATACAATAGGCCAAATGTATCACCTTCGGGTGCACCGGTGTTGTTTGTGAAGAAGAAAGGTGGTACTCTCAGATTGTGCATTGATTATAGAAAGTTGAACAAAGTGACCATCAAGAATAGGTACCCATTATCGAGGATTGATGATTTGTTTGATTAGCCGAAGGAAGTAGCTATGTTCTCTAAGATCGATTTGAGATCCGGATTTCATCTGGTACGCATCAAAGAGGATATTTACAAGACAACTTTCCGATCAGGTATGGGTATTATGAGTTTGTTGTAGTTCCATTCGGTTTGACTAATGCTCCAACTACATTTTTGTGTTTGATGAATAGTGTGTTGCATTCATACTTGGATAAGTTTGTTATTGTGTTCATTGATGACATATTGGTATATTCTAAAAATGAGGAAGTACATGTCGAGCATTTAGCAACAGTGTTGAAGTTGTTGAGAGAGCATCAGTTATATGCTAAGCTCAGAAAGTGTAGTTTCTTTCAGACTGAGGTGCACTACTTTGGACACGACGTCTCCAAGGAGGGCATTGCAGTAGATCCAGAAAATATAAGGGCCATCATGGAGTGGGTAGCTCCTAAAAATGTGGATGAGGTGAAATATTTCATGGGGTTGGCAGACTATTACATGAGGTAAATCAGGAACTTCTCATAGACTACTCATCCTATCACATCATTGCAGAGAAAGGGTAAGAAGTTTGAATGGACAGAGGAGTGTGAGGCTAGTTTTGAGCAATTCAAGCAGTTGTTGACACATGTACCAATGTTAAAGATTGCAGATCCAGACAAAGAGTTTGTAGTAAGCATAGATGCTTGCAAGAAAGGACTTGGTGGAGTTCTTATGTAGGATGGGCAGGTGGTATGCTATGAGTCGCGGAAACTGAATGAGCATGAACAGAACTACCCACACATGACCTTGAGTTAGTAGTGATCATACATGCATTGAAGATGTGGAGGCACTATCTTCTTAGCAGGAGGTTTGTACTGATAAGTGATCATATTGGGTTGAGATATTTTTTTGACCAGCCGAATTTGAACGCCAGGAAAGCTAGATGGTTGGCCATGATCAGTGAGTTTGACTTCGATATTAGCTACCTCAAAGGAAAGAAGAACAGAGTGGTAGATGCTCTTAGCACACAGGTACAAGTAAATCACTTAACAACTATGAGCTTCTATGAGACAGACTTACAAGATAGGATCTTGCAGGCAGGTCAGCAGGATGTCAGGTACAATGTTACTTGGGAGCGGGAGCGGAAGCGGGAGTGGGAGCGACCACTTTCAGAAGCTCCCGGTTTGGGAGCGAATCCGGGAGCGATTTTTTAAAAATATATATATTTTTTATATTTTTTAATTT
>APFE031088269.1:115525-146268 GCA_000404065.3 Pinus taeda | reverse complement strand
CGAAGATCCGAGGATAGAGATACCCTGTAATGCTTGTGACCAACTGTGATTCTGACAGTGTGCGGCCTAGCAAATGGAATTCAATGACAAGGATTTTATGCGGTTGACCCATGACCATGATGTTGGTTGCTAATGAAGTAGCAGGTGCCTACATAGCCTGGGGTGGGAGGGCACGTCTCCAAATAACCCAAGCCGAATGCTGCTATGTTGAAACTAATGAATGTGAAGCAGGTGCCTACTAAAGTGGGGTGGGACGGCACGTCTCCAATGGGAACCCACTCCGAATGCTGCTCCAGAATTAAAATGGGCATAACTCGGCCAATATAACTCAGAATATTTATTATAACCTATTTTTGGAAGCAGAAGGATCATTTTGCATCTTCCCATGAGTTGGAAATCCTTATCTGGACACTCTGAGATCTCAGATTTGCGTTGCAACAGTTCCGTCGTCACAAAAATTCTGATAAAAAGCTGATTTTAAATCAGCGATATCTCACACACCCGAACTCCGAATCGATCCATTTGTTTTTTGAAATTGGGTGATTTTTCGAGAGGAATCCAGATCTGGTATTTGTTTTTGTAAATTTTGTACCAAATGTTTCAAATCTGATTTGCAAAGTCGCCGCCCAAAAAAATTCCTGCAAAAAAATGAAAAAAAGAAAAATTCTTCCTGCTTGACCCAAGAAAGTGCTCTGTGGAGGTTGTAGCACATGCCTGAAGTTTGTTGAATATTGCTACAAAATTTGAAACTGAAATATGCATGAAACCCTCACTCCCATGGAATCATAACCTGCTCTGATACCACTGATCTGAATTTAAACAGGAACGCAACGAAATACCAAGATAACCATATACACAAAGATGCAGCAGAAATAATACTTCATTTCATTAATGGAAAATACTAAAATATGCTTACAAACAGTGATGGAAATAAACCAGCTAGGGCGATGGTAGCTTATCTTTGAGAAGAGATGTGGTGGCTACATGCCTCTGAATTGTAAAGGCTACATTGTGGCGGACAATCTGTCCTTTTACAAAATGTGACTTGTTACTTATAGTATTTTTCAGTTACAATACCATGGGTCAATTCCATGGGTGAATGAATACCATGGGTGGATTTTACAATACCACGGGCAGATGCCATTTACAATACCATGGGTCGATGAACAATATGGGTGGATGAGTACCATGGGTTCGATACCATTTTCCATTCAGATCATCAAGATGGTTGGAGAGGTGGCTTACGAGTTGGAGTTACCACTGGGGAGCAGGATCCATAACATTTTTCATGTGTCATGCCTCAAGAGGGTGTTGGGGTAGCAGGTTACAACAGTTGTGGAGTTACATCCACTTGATGATGAGGGGCATCTGATTTTAGAACCAGAGGCCATCTTGGAGACTAGGGAGAGGAAGCTCAGAAACAGGGTCATTAGAGAGTATTTGGTGCATTCGAAGAGTTTACCAGTTGAGGATGCCACTTGGGAAGGGGAACACATACTTGAGCATCCAACATTGAAGTTGCTTGGGGACAAGCTGTTGATCTGGGGTAGCCTCGGATGTGCTCTAAGCCTCAAATTTGCAAGGAGGCTTCTGCACAGGTATTCCAAAGAACCCAGAAAGCATTTTGAGAAATTCCACCCAGAAGTGATTCTATTAAAATAATTAATATTTTTAATGGGGTTCCTAAGTTTAAACTTAGGAAAATTAAAATATTAATGGATATTAATCTAATCAGGGGTGAAACTTCTAGAAAAAAGCCATGGATCAAGTCAAAACAATCTGATCCTTTGATTATGTTTTAATCTAGGCCGTTGGTTGTCCAATGGGAAGATATAAGGGGCTTGAGGGTCATTTGGAAAACACATAGAGAGATTGAGAAAATCGATTTTTTGAGGTGAGAAGTTCTCAGGAGGAAAATCGATTGAGGAGATCTTGTAGTAGAGAGGTAGTGAGCATCTGGGAGAAGTAATTTCCGGAGAGTACCAAGCAGAGAGAGAACAAAAAAATGTCTAGAGGAAGGTCGGCATTGGCCTATGCAGTGCTGACGCAGAGGCAGCGCAGTCCTTGAGGGGAAGTCGAGTTGCTGCTGAGGGAAGTCGAAGTTCAGCTGTAGTGGAAGCCAAGATGTGAGTCTAGGAGGCAAAAAGTCTATTTCTCGGCCAACAGAGGATCCAGAGGAGAGGCAACATAAAGCCCAGAAGGGGTGACGCAGAAGCTGCCCAGGGTGACGCAGTTCTATGCAGAGGGTGATGCAAAGCCTCTAGAGTCTAAAGCAGCAGGATCAGTCACTGATTCTCCAATGACAGGGTAAGATCATTTCACCAATTTTTTGTTCAGTATTTTCTCTATATCGGATTACTGGTTCAACATCCTAGAATTGTACTTAGAATTTCAACTGCATAATAATAAACCCTCAGAGCTACTGCACTGGTTTTCCCGCATTGGGTTTTTCCGGGGACTATTTGTCCAAAAATAATTGTGTCCTATGTGTTGTATTTTTCTTTCTTGCTCACTGTTTCCGCATATATGTAGATTATGTGAAAGCTGCAAATGTATTTGACTAGATAGTTATCATAGAACACAATAAATAATTTGCATGATTTAATCAAATAGAAGTAACATCAGTTTGCTGAAGTAAGGATTCTAGCTTGGGGTTTTTCACACAAGCAACATTTGGGAGGGGAGGACTGTCATGTCCCTTCCTAAATTAATTGGGAACAAGATTAATTATTATATTATGGGGCCAATTTTGGAGATAGTGGGGCCCATTCGATTTTATTAGGAGATTAGACTTAGGAAAAGTTCTTTTTGTTGTTGTTAAGTTACACATGTGGGACACCCACACTAGGGAAATACACACTCCCTAATTCGATTTGCATGGAGGTGGTTAAGTGAAGGCCCACGATGGAGGTAAAATTGGAGGGAAAAGTGCACCACGAAATGTATATAAGAAAGACGACTCTCCTCATTTCAATCATCCTTTTGGCATATCAATTTCTCTTTGGTTGCTCGAGCTGCTTAGCCGAGTCACTTGTTGTTCAGCACGAATTCTTCAAGCAAAGAGCTCACCCTTTCTTCGGGGGACATCTAGTGCCACCCTAGGAAGGTTTTTCTTCATTCTTTAGGGGAGCACCTCAGTGTGATTTCTAGCAATTGCATTCATCTCCAGGTGGTGCGTATTACTGGAGGACGCAGTGAAGAGGAGGCCGAGTTTGCTTGTGGTGTCTTGCAGTGGAGTTTGGTTGAGGGATTTTCTGGAGGGGAGGCATAGAAGGTTTGCTGTCATTTTGGAGAGTTTGGGAGCTAGAGGAGTGTGCTTCTTTGTAGGGTGACTTTTTGCACTTCCTAGGCCAACGCAGAGGTAGCACTTGGTGCTCACGTGGAGGGTAGATTATCAATCTTTGAGGCTGAAATTTACTAGGGAGGTTAAGGGAAACATTTGGAGAGGAGATTTCTTCATTTTCGGAGCTTGGAGGAGGTTTTTCTTGGTGTTCCTTGCAGGTCATATTTCTTGAGCAGTTTGGAGGGCACATGGCATATTGGAGGCTAAATTTGGGAGGTTGGATTCAGGCCAAACGCTTTTGGGTTTTCGCGGGTTTTTGCCAAGGAGCTTGGGCCTAAAGTTTCAGCATTTTCTGAGCACTGGAGATGGGTTTTCTTACAGTTCCTTTCTAGCCAACAATGCAATTTCTAGGGGAAAGCGCAGAGCATTAGAGGAGCAGGCATTTTCCATATTTGAGATTATTGTTTATCCCCTGAGATCTGTCAAGCTTGCCCTTGAGGCAAGCCTAGGTGCATTTCTCCTACTATTGTACCTGCTCCATTTCATTAATAAAATGACTCAGTTGGTTCTCATTTCTGGAGTTTATTTAGTGTTTGTTGATTGTTCTAATTTTTCTGCATTATAAATTGACTTTGCTTTGCATATCATTGTTTATATAAGTTTGGAACATTACAGTTAACCCCCTTGGAGCTTGGAGACATTAGCACATGCCAAAGCCCACTATGGAAGGGCATGCCATTATAAAGTGCCCACTTGTTGTCCATGGTTTTTAAGCTCTTTAAATCGATTTCTTTAAATGACTTGTTGTACTGGAAGGCAAGGGGACGCTTTAGATCTTATGCAGGATTACATATGGTCTTCATTTTGGGGTTGGTCTCCCTATAGGGACTCCTAACCCTTCAGAGGGCTACATTGGCACATGTGGAGTGTGTGTAGAGAGCCATGGGCCTCCACAGTAGTAAACAACATTCCATGGATCCCCAGAGATGTTAATAGATTTCTCGAGATTCACCTGTTGGACAAAGAAGATGTACCTAGTTCACCATGCCCAGTCGGCCCCACAGTTGTACCATGCACTTGGTAGATGACCCATGTAATGTTCCAAACTAGGAAAAATAGTGCTATGCAAAACAAACAATAAAAACAACGCCATAAAATTGAAACATTCAGTGCACACCCATAAAAAGTTCAGGAATAACCAACAGCTGAGCCATTTTATTATAATCTGGGAGAAAAGTACAATAATGTGGAAGTGGTGCACCTAAGCTTGCCTCAATGGCAAGCGTGATCGAGCCCAAGTGGTAATATGTCAAGCCCAGATGGCACAAATAACTGTTGTAATGATGCCCAACGCTACCCTTGTGAAACTGTGTTGTCTGCTGCAAAGATGCTGTTGGAAACCCCACCTTCGATGCTCAGAAAATAACGAGAAATTAACTTTGGCCTCTCCACCAAATACCCAAAATAACCCATGAAGGATTGGCCAAATGTTGACCTCGAAATTTTGGCCCAAATTCCCCTTAACTCGTCTGGTTGTTGGCTGAGTTGGGACCCATGTTTGACCCCTTAGATCTACCCAAAAAATTCTATAAAATTAGAAGTGTGATCCTTGCCCAAAACCCAGAAAAATCCAGAAAGGGTTTCCCTTTGTTCCAACCTTCAAAAATTGACCCTTCACAGCTTGGCCCTCCTCCAATTTCAAATTTTGTTGCTATGACTGATCCTGTCAATCTCTAATCTCCCAACTCCAGCAATCTTCTTCAAATGGCCCTCCAAATGATCTCCTACTTTTCCCGACCAACTCTAGCTCTACAATTCCTTCCTCCAACTCCCATGTGAGCCCAATGATGGCTCTCTGCGCAGGCCCAGGTGACTGTAAATCGAACTGCTCCAATGCAGCAACCTCCTGCTCCAAAACTATCCCAAAAGGTTGATCCTCCACTCTAGCTCCAATGCCCAAACTCCGCCATAGTTGCTGCCTGGATGAACCCACAAGCAACACCTGCATGTTCCCCTTCTACATCCTCCAAATACACGCACTAACTGAGACAAATGTTGAATGATGTGATTGTGAAACTCCACCGGCTCTCCTCCAAGGTAGTATGAATTGCCTTCCTAGGGTGGCACTTGAAGTCCACCAAAGCAAGGGTTGAGATCTCCGCTCAGAGATACTCGTGTGCTAAATAGCACAGTGACCCAGCTAAGCAGCTCGAGCAACTAAAGTTGAGTTCAATATGTCAAAAAGATAAGATCCTAAAATGAGGAGAGATTCCTTCCTTATATAGATTTCAAGGAGCACTTTTCTCTCCATTTTCCCTCCATCGTGGGTCTCTCACTTAACCATTGATTTCTCCTCCATGCAATTCGAACTAGGGAATGAGTATTCTCCTCGTGTGGGTGGCCCCAACGTACAAATTAACCACATCGAAATAAATTCTACTAAGTCTAGCCTCCTAATAAAATTGAATGGGTCCCATCACCTCTAGAATCGACCCCAAAATGTAGAAATTAATCCTGTTCCAAAATAATTTAGAAAGGGACATTACAACCCAGGACCTGTATGTTGATGTGGCATCATTTACACCATCATCTGAGCCCTTGTAAATAGTGTACAAGGATCTTTGATCTATTTGGAGACCCATGAGGTTACTTGTGTGCCCCCACACCCATTGGGAGCACCACATGTTTATTATTTGGAGAACAAGGGGCCAACCCCTTGTCCGATACTTTTGGGAGTTCTATTCGTCATTATGATACTTATGGACTTCATTAGGTTTCTTAGAAGGCCTAATGACATATATTATTGATCATTCGACCTCTTAAGAGGCTTATTATTTCGTTTATGAGCTAGTTTGGTGGGTTTGTCACCAAAAGTTAGTTATTTTGCACATTATTTTATTCTAGGGGTTACTGTAGGTCTAATTAGATAAATTGAACTCTTTTCAAGTGTATAAATAGAAGAGATGAGGATTCATTTTAGCATCATCACTTGGATTGGATCATTCTCTCTTGTGGGATTTTCACTATTCTTTTTGGAGGACAAAATTGGATGAATGGATGAATTCTGATGTTTGGATCTCTTCATTTTTGTCTTGGAGCTTCACTATTGGCATATAATGATGATTGGATATACTTTTTCATACATCTAAGTACTCTTTTAATGCTATTTTGTCAATTTTCATATGTCACATGCATGTTGCTAGGGATTTTCGCTATACTAGGCTAAAATTTGTTGCTTTTCTTATGTGAAATTGTGGAAATTTGTCTTTTTATAGCGTTGCATCATGTCATGGGCCATGTAAGAATAAGTGAATGTTCCTAGAGATATTTTGTTGAAATTTTATCTTGATAAGTAATCATATATTGCATATCAAAGTGTAAATACTTTGAAGCAATTGTCCGATGCCCTAATTGCCATGAGAAATTGTTCTAGAGGCCTCCTTGACTAAGTGAATCCATCTCAAGCATTGGAATCTCCTTGACTCTGGTTCTCTCAAAGGATTAGGCACTAATCCTCCATAGGTGATCACCTTAAAGCATATTTTTCTCACCTTTCCTCTTTCTTTCTAGACCTGGCCTACATCGGTCACCTAGGGCATTAATTATCTCACATTCTAGCCATCCAAATAATTCAAGTTGTGGTCCACAACTAGGTTGGTGTGTACTCAAAAAACCCTCCACATTTCATGAGATTCTAACGGTGAGATCTTGAGATATCATAAGCCCTAGCTTGAAGACCGATTCTTGCCCTTGGTTTCCCATTGGCTAGTGACCTCATAGGAATCATTGCATCAAAATCAATAAAACATTCTCCTTTGATCCCCTTCTCCCCCTCAATTAGGTAAAACACACCCTTGATTGATCAACTCCACCCACTTGACCTAATTTTGGGTCACTTGGTCCTGTGTGGTCCCGCAACTTTTTGAAGATAATTTCACAAAGACCATTTGGAAACCAAGTTTTCCCAAGGGTTTCTAGGACTAGGTCCCTCATTCATAAGTCTTATTTGCAAACCATAGCCTTTGAAATCCTCTTGGCCCTTCTTAGAGAGCCTTACACCTTGCTTCTCAAGAAAGTAAACCATAAATTTGAGTCTCTCTTGTGAATAGGCCTAAGGAATCACTCCTTACATCTTCATTGATTCATTCATATAGTTATTCCCTTCATACCTAGTCTCCTCCCATCGGTGAAAATCCGTAAAGGGCAGGGAGCCCTAGCTGAGGTGACAGTGGGCTATCGCTCCATTGTTGCCCTTGACCTAGTAGTTGCTCTTTAAGGATCCCCTCCTAAGACTCCTACTAGTTTGAGTGGTAACATTCTCGCGTTGTTGCTGGGGAAACGAGACATGTGTTTTGTTCCCCATATGACATATTGGCATATCATTATTGGCGACCCCATTGGAAGAACAAAGCCCTAGTTCTTCATTGAATTTTAAGGTCGATGCTCATAGGGTGAAGCAAGCATTTTTCTAGGCATCTTTAAATTCATCCTAGTGACTCCTACATATTTTTCATGTATATCTCAAATAGGGTGTCTTTCTTTGATGATTTTCCTACTTTGGACATCACCAACGTACCTGGGCACCCTAATCATGTTGCGGGAAGGATGGTACGTGGGGTGCCTATGTTTGATGGTGATCCACTCTGGGCAATTGACCATGTAGAAAGATTTAATGCACGTGCTTCAAGAGAAAAAGTGGTTCACCAAGATGTCCTTATGTTGTTCATGGGATCTCTCGGTGGTCATAAGTCATGGTTGCATGATCATGAACCTAGGAGCATCTCATCTATTGAGGAGTTCATTGGTGACTTTCTTAGACATTTTTAAATATACCCCGCATTAAGCATCCAAGAGGAAGCCTTCTTCGAGCATCATCAAGACATTGAGAACCTAAGTAATGAGTAGGAAGACGAGTCCTCCTTGGGTCCACATGATGAAAAGGATGATTTTGAGAACACATGTGTTGGGAAGGATGAGTCTATGGAAGGTGAAGTTGAGACTAACCTAGAGGAAGCCTTCTTCGAGCATCATCCAAGGCATTGAGAACCTAAGTAATGAGCAAGAAGACGAGTCCTCCTTGGGTCGACATGATGAAAAGGATGATTTTGAGAACACATGTTGGGAAGGATGAGTCTATGGAACGTGAAGTTGAGACTAACCTTACCTTTCTCAAGGATATTACTCATGATGACTCTCCTTTTGAGAACCTTGAGGAAGGTGATCCCATTATCCCCTTGGAAGATGACATTGGAGATTAATTCCACATTGAAAAGGAGAAATGGGAAATTATTGGTCCTCAATTTGATTGTGATCCCATTGATGACACCGACAAGGAGGATGAGGCTGAGATTGGTCTTCCCCTTCTCTCAGGCATTATTTATGATGATATATCCATTGATACCCTTGGGAAGGAGAATTATTATTTTCCTTTGTGTGAAGAAGGGCAATTGGAAGTGATCGATTTTCCTTTTAGGAGAGACCTAATATTTGATACTAAGGAAATCAATAAGGCTCCCACCCATCCTTAGTATGATTCTATATTCAAATCACTTGAGCCTTTAGATTATGGTTTTGGGGAAGAGAAACCTGTTGAATACAATACTTCGCCCTCCCCTTTACCTTTTCCTTTTGTTCATCATCTTGAGTCTTCCTCAAGTAATTCCCTCACCTCTTGTCATATGATCCCAAGTGGCCATGAGCCCTTCTCCCTTTCGAGTATAGTGTTAAGGAAGAGCCCCTCATTGACTATACTTTATCTCCTTGGACACACCCTCAGGGTTTTGATCACTCTATGATCTCTCATCTCCAATCGGACCATCACCTTGAGCAACTTGTTTGTTGCGTTCCTTCTTTCCCCCACCCTCCATCCCCCTCTCATCACGACCTTGAGGCATCTAGAAAGCACAATATTATGAGCAATGGTTGTGATGAGAAGTTCCTAAGGACAATCATTCAGTCCACCACTGTGTACCTAGAGGGAAGGCCCGACACCTCTAGATTGACTCATGTTCCTTCTCTTACGGATTCCTCTTACCTTGAATGGAGACCAAAATATCCCACCTCTCGCCCGCCTCATCCTCCATGTGATTGTGTTCGCATTCACTTTGGGATTTGCTACATGAGTAATCATACTAGCAGGCATGTGTATATAATATGATGATATGTTAGTTGTGTTGGCTTTATGATTACACTTAATATTAGGTTCTTCGTATGCATATTAGGGTAGGATGCATTGCATACTAATTTTCGCATTAGAACTAATGTCATCTGATATTTCTCATGATAGATTAGTTGCATTTAGATTTAAATTTGCATTTGAAAACTCTATTTTTATGAGTCGATTTTATGGGTCTAATCCAAGCAGGTGCGATAATGAGACGCCGCAAAAGCATCTTGCCCCATGTTTTTCATATATTGTGTGCAGATAACAGGTCTATGGTGTACCAAGAAATTGTTGGTGTTCTCATGACCTCCCGTTCGAGTAGCTTTGTCCACTATTTGATAGATCACGTCCCAATTTGAGCCAGATGTTACCCACCATTTTGTGGGTGATATCCATAGGGGAAATTTTTTCTCCAGGATGGTCCTCAACTGACAGCCAACAACCCCTTATAGCCACCAACTAGCTCGTTGTGCCGCTCCTCCGCCACTTGAGCCAGCCATGTGGTCTCTCACCCATCTGTTTTGAAAATTCCAAACTGGAATCCCATTGTAACAACTGGAAATTATTCTCCTAATTGTTAATTTAATTTAACAATTTATTTACTGTTTGCTACAACAAATACTAAATAAATCACACTGCAACCTACACAAAAACTGCAAAATAATAAACGATGGAGGAAATGCTAGCGCACACACATAAATTTACACAGTTATTTTTGGACCAATGTTCCCGAAAAACCCAACTTGGGAAAATTGGTGCAGCAGTGAGGGTTTTATTTATTATGCAACAATGAAATCTAAGTACATCTATGGATGCCCAACTAGCAATCCAAACAGCAAGAAAATTTGAGTAAAACACTGAAGGCAAATACCCTTCTCCCATAGGCAATCTCTAGTTGGACTTTCCTATCAAAAATCGGCCTCCTTGAGTATTGCGTCAGCCTCTGCGCTGCTCTATGTAGCTGGCTAGACGATTTGCTCTAGATTGGGCTCAGATAAAGTCGTTCTACCTCTGGAAGCTGAGAAAATCATCTCTCCGACCCTCTAGGACTCCTTCCCAGCCTCTGGAACTGAGAACGAACTTTTCTCCTCACCAAATCGATCTGCCTGACTGAAGCACTACGTAGTCCCTCAGCGTTGCCTCTTTGGGATAATTCGACTCACTTGTTGTTGCCTCCCCGGATCTAGAAATTCTTTCCTCTGGCTCACTATCACGGCCCCTTAATCACTGCTTCGATCTCACTAGCTCTGTCTCTGACAAATGATTGTTGCTACTCAGGTAATTGATCCACTCATGAAATCGAACTGCTAAGGTGTTTTCTCCAAGTCCCGTCGACAACTTCTTATAATCCTCTGTTGAGACTTCAACGACCAAGATTAAATCTTAATCGATGGCTAGGATTAACTTTAAGTCGATCCGTGTCAAGTTCTAGAACAATCACACCTTGACTTAATTAATTATGATTAGTTAGTCATATTCCCTAAGTTTAGACTTAGCAAATATTTAAAAGCTAACTAATAATCTAATTAAGTCATTTTTAGGCGGAATTTCCAGAAAAGATTTCTAGATTTTGGAGATCTCCTCTATTCTAGCCTCTCCACAAAATTTTGTGGATAGAACACATCCGATACTACAAAAACTAACACTCCCTCTTAGTGACGAATGTGTTCTATTGCTCTACTGCGCATCCTATAGCAACACCCTATTTCTACAACATCTCCTGTCACATTGTTGATGTCTCATTGTTGCTTCCCACCAACCACTGCGCAACTCTGATATACGCTGCATCTGTGTTGCTGCTGACCTAGCTGAACTGTTACCAACACTGCAACTCCCTCTCATCTGTTGTCGTTGCGACTGTGACTGCGACAACTGCAACTGAGAAGCCTCCTAAATACTGAATCAACTGTGATCAATATAATGGATCTGTCACCTGAGTCTCTGATTGCTGCTAATATCTGCACTATCATTGAAGAATCTGCATTGTTGCGGACTCTGCACTATGCCAACTGCATTGCTGCCAACTCTACACTTCACTCCCCACTATCTCACTGCTACTAGACTCTGCATCTATCACTCTGGCATCTCACTGCATCTACTATCATTGATCCATTCTGCTACTAGATAGTGTGGCCCCCCATAGCTAGGTAATGATTCATGAGGTTGACTCCTCAAGGATCCTGCCGATCTATAGCACTTCAGGGCTACAAAATCATGTCGCCCCACCTCGCTCCTAAAGGTACGTCAGCAAACACAACGAAGTCCTCCTCCAGCCTGGAGGACGACCTATCAATCTCTGCTGATGCTTCCTACTGATCCTGCTTCTCCTCCTTGTCCTTCTTGAGAAGACACTGGGTACTGTAGTGACCAAGCTCACCACATCTGAAGCACTTGACCTTTGATAGGTCCTTCTTCTTCCTCTGTTCCCCCTGTCCCTGACTGGGACCCTTCAATGTTGCTGTTTCCACTAAAGGAGCTCTTCAATAAAGCTTGTCTCAATTCCTGTTGCAAATCGGCCCACATCCTGTCCCACCTTGGTAAAGGTATCTTTGCCCAAGATACTTTGGACAAATACCTGCCACTCCTCAGAGACAATGTTTAGTGCCAATCGCACTAACTCTGTGGGTTAAGGCATTGCCCCAATAGCAGACAACTTGTCTCAGACCTCCTAAATCTTGGTGAGGAAGGAGTCTATGCCTTTCCCCTTTTGCATCCAAATGAGCCTCAACGTCTCATCTAAGTACATTTTTCGTTGCTCGGAAGTTCCCTGTTATAGCATGAAGAGGGTATCCCACATCTCTTTAGTCGTTCCCTTGGCCGCTATATGTGATACAACATGATCTCGAACTCCATCTAGGATCAGCCTCTTTGCCTGCGACAACTCCTTTCTATAGTCCTTCAGCTGATCTGCATCCTGGGTTACTGCTACCACTGCATCAATATATGGCTTCATGCCATATTCATCTAGAAGGAAGGACATCCTTGTCTTCTAGATGACATAGTTGGAAGCTCCATCCAACCTGTCCTGATCATGAAGCCCAGTTGTGGGTATCCCAACAAATGTCGAAAATTTCCTCTTCCCTTCTACTCAACTATTGCTCAGCTATTCACAATCCCTTTTGGAGTGAGAAACTTTGCTCGCAACGACTGTTGCTTTGCAAGGAAAATTGAACTTCTTGAGACTAGAAGTTACCTAAGGAAAATTTTCCCTCAGTGTGTGCTCCTCTTCCTTCCACCCGACACTAGCTCTGCTCTAGCAAACTACTACAAAACTATTGCATCCACCTAGAGATTTGCTTTGCGAAAACACTGGGTTGCTCCCTCCGCCTTTGGAATCACTCGATCTGGAGATATTGATTTTTTCTGTCCCACTCAAAATAATTGAATCTCGTCAAGTAACTCAGCCTCTTGGCAAAGTGACTGCGCTGCCTCTTGGGTTTCGATCTGCTGCCGACACTGAATAACGAAATTCCTTCTCTCTTTGCCTCTGAGTTCTCTGGCTGATCAACTGGGCTCTGATACCATGTGAAAATTCCAAACTGGAATCCTATCGCAGTAATTGGAAATTATTCTCCTAATTGTTAATTTAATTTAACAATTTATTTATTGCTTGCTATAACAAATACTGAATAAATCACACTGCAACCACACAAATAGAACTACAAAATAATAAACGTTGGAAGAAATGCTTGCACACACACATAAATTTACACAGTTATTTTTGGACCAATGTCCCCGAGAAAATCTAACTTGGGAAAATCAGTGCAGCAGTGAGGGTTTTATTTATTACGTAGCAGTGAATCTGAGTACTTCTATGGATGCCCAACTGGCAATCCAAACAACAAGAAAATCCGAGTAAAATAGTGAAGGGAATTACCCTTCTCCCACAAGCAATCTCTGGCTAGACTTTCCCTATCAAAACTCGGCCTCCTTGAGCACTGCGTCAGCCTCTGCGCTACTCTGTGTAGTTGGATGGACGACTTGCTCTGGATTGGGCTCAGATGAAATCATTATGCCTCTAGAAGTTGAGAAAATTATCTCTCCATCCCTTTTGGGACTCCTTCCCGGGCTCTAGAACTGAGAAAGAATTTTTCTCCTCACCAAATCAATATGCGTGACTAAAGCACTACGTAGTCCCTCAACACTGCCTCTCTGGGATAATTCGACTATCTTTCTCCTGCCTCCCCGGGTTTGGAAATTATTTCCTCTGGCTCACTGTCTGTGCCTCTCAATCACCACGTCAATCTCATTGGCTCTCTCTCCGGCAACTGATTGCTGCTACTTAGGAAATCGATCTGCTCATGAAATCGAACTGCTAAAGTGTTTTCTCCAAGCCCCATCGACTTCTTATAATCCTTTGTTGAGACTTCAACGACCAAGATTAAATCTTAATCGATGGCTAGGATTAACTTGAAGTTGATCCGTGTCATTCTCACCTTGACTTAATTAATTTTGATTAATTAGTCATATTCCCTAAGTTTAGACTTAGGAAATATTTAAAAACTGATTAATAATCTAATTAAGACATTTCAAGGCGGAATCTCCAAAAACGATTTTTGGGTTTTGGATATCTGCTGTATTCTAGCCTCTCCACAAAATTTTGTGGCTAGAACACATCCGATGCTATAAAAAACATCTGTCATGATCGTATGTTTGAAGATGGGCCTCCCAAACGTAAAGGTATGCCTTGTCATTTGGTAATTGAGTATTGTAGTTTACTTATCATGGAGACTTCGGGGCTTGAATTAATGGGGGGATTTGGCGTAAAGAGTGGGCTAGGTCTATGCTGTTGTTCCCTAGAACTCTTTGTGATGTTACCCTTGGACCCTAGTTTTGTGGGATCTCTTTTGCTAACCTTTGGGCTCTCAAGATGGTACTTCATGGGAAACCCCAATTTTGGTTGCGTGGTCTCACTCCCTCATCCACATACATCACTCCCCCTCCACTCATTATAACCCCATTCATCATTTATCCCACCTGGGTCCACATAGGGTTAGCCTCCCCTTCCCCTTGCCCACACCTTGGGTCGGGCCTAGAATGATGCCATAGAGGTTGATGTAGCTAAAAAGAAAAGAAAAAGCATAATTGGCCACATTCAACAGGAAAATGTACCACAAAATGCAAAAGATGGTAGAGACAAACACATTTAGCACGTGGGAAAAAGCCAATACATGAGCTCTACCCCATTCTCATGGCCATCGCCCTGGTTCCTATAGGCCCTAGATGAGCCTCCTTTATCATTCAGGAACCCATGATTGTCCCAACCCCTGGTGTGCAATGAACCGCCCCACTTTAAAGGGGGTATCCACTGCTATACCTTACATATCATGCTCTTACTCCTTGAGCCTCGAGTAGTTAACCAAAGAAAAATCATAAAAGACAAAAGGCAAATGAATAAGGGTGGAAAAATCAAGGTCGGTGTGACTCATGTACCACGATTTCTCCCTCTTATACATTATATACCCAAGTGTGGGTTTCCCCTTTATTAGCTACCCTTCTACCTTGGTATGTGACCCATGATTGCCCCTTCCATCCCCTACTCTGCACCATCACTTGATCACATACCACCACCATTTGAAGGATGTACCTTGGACATACCATCCCCTTTAAAAGTAGAAACCACCTAATAGGGCACTTGGTTAACCCCCTTGGAGTTTGGAGACATTAGCACATGCTAAAGCCCACGATGGAAGGGCATGCCATTATAAAGTGCCCACTTGTTTTCCATGGTTTGTAAGCTCTTTAACTTGATTTCTTTAAATGACTTGTTGTACTGGAAGGCAAGGGGACATATTGGATCTTATGCAGGATTACAGATGGTCTCCATTTTGGGTTTGGTCTCCCTATACAGGGTCCTAACCCTTCAGAGGGCTACATTGGCACATGTAGGGTGTGTAGAGACTCTAGAGCCATGGGACTCCATAGTAGTAGAGAACATTCCATGAATCCCCAAAGATATTTAGTGATTGCTCGAGATTCACCTATTGGGCGAAAAAGATGTACCTAGTTCACCATGCCCAACCAACCCCACAGTTGTACCATGCACTTGGTAGATGACCCAAGACCTATATGTTGATGTGGCATCACTTACACCATCCTCTGAGCCTTTGTAGATGGTCTACATGCATCTTCAATCTATTTGGAGACCCATGAGATTACTTGTGTTCCCCCACACCCATTGGGAGCACCACAAGTTTATTATTTGGAGAACAAGGGACCAACCCCTTGTCTACTACTTTTGGGAATCTTATTCATCATTATGGCACTTATGGACTTCATCAAGCTTCTTAGAAGGCCCAACGACATGTACTATTGATCATTCAACCACTTGAGAGGCTTATTGTTTTCTTTATGAGCTATTTTGGTGGACTTGTCACCAAAACTTAGTTATTTTGCACATTAGTTTCTTCTAGGGGCTAATGTAAGCCTAATTAGCTAAATCGAACTCATTAGAAGTGTATAAATAGAAGTGATGAGGATTCATTTTAGCATCATCACTTGGATTGGATCATTCTCTCTTGTGGGATTTTTGCTATTTTTTTTGGAGGACAAAATTGGATGAATGGATGAATCTTGATGTTTTGATCTCTTCATTTTTGTCTCGGAGCTTCATTATTGGCATATAATGATGATTGGATATCCTTTTTCATACATGTAAGTACTCTTTTAATGCTATTTTGTCAATTTTCTTCTGCCACATGCATGTTGTTGGGAATTTTCGCTATACTAGGCCAAAATTTGTTGCTTTAATTTGTCTTTTTATATCGTTGCATCATGTCATGGGCCATGTATGAATAAGTGAATGTTCCTAGAGATATTTTGTTGAAATTTTATCTTGATAAGTCATCATATATTGCATATCAAAGTGTAAATACCTTGAAGCAATTGTCCCATGCCCTAATTGTCATGCAAAATTGTTCTAGAGGCCTCCTTGACTAAGTGAATCCATCTCAAGCATTGGAATCTCCTTGACTCCATTTCTCCCAAAGTATTAGGCATTGATCCTCCATAGGTGATCACCTTAAAGCATATTTTTCTGACCTTTCCTCTTTCTTTCTAGGCCTAGCCTACATAGGTCAACTAGGGCATCAATTATCTCACAATCTAGCCATCCAAATATTTCGATTTTTGGTCCACAATTGCGCTGGTGTTTCCTCAAGAAGCCCTCCAAATTTCATGAGATTCTGACAGTGGGATCTTGAGATATCGCAAGCCCTAGCTTGAAGACTGATTCTTGCCCTTGGTTTCCCATTGTCTAGTGACCTCATAGGGATCATTGCATCAAAATCACTAATTTTTTTCCTTTGATCCCCTTCTCCCCTACAATTAGGTAAAGCACACCCTTGATTGATCAAATCCACCCACTTGACCTAATTTTGGGTCCACTTGGTTCGTGTGGTCCCACAACTTTTTGAAGATAATTTCACAAAGACCATTTGGAAACCAAGTTTTCCCAAGGGTTTCTAGGACTAGGTCCCTCCTTCATAAGTCTTATTCGCAAACCCTAGCCCTTGAAATCCTCTTGGCCCTTCTTAGAGAGCCTTACACCTTGCTTCTCAAGCAAGTAAACCACACATTTGAGTCTCTCTTGTGAATAGGCCTAAGGAATCACTACTTACATCTTCATTAATTCATTCATCTAGTGATTCCCTTCATACCGGGTCTCCTCCCATTGGTGAAAGTCCATAAAGAGCAGGGAGCCTTAGCTGAGTTGACAGTGGGCTATCACTCCATTGTTTCCCTTGACCTAGTAGTTTCCCTTCAAGAATCTCCTCCTAAGACCCCTGCTAGTTTGAGTGGTAACTGGCTTCATGCAGAATGATTGATATCAAGATCCACTGAAGATGAACAAGGCTTTATTTTGTGATTGAAGTGACTTCTATTCATTTTTCTGATATTTTCTCATATGATCATTTTGCTACTGCTGAACCATTTCTGAAGCTGTTCAAGAATGGCATATCAGAACCATTTAACAAACAAATGAAGGTATCTCATTTTTGGTTGGAAGAAACTACACTTTATATTTTACATTTACAATAGAATTTTGAGGTGGCAGACCGCAAGACTTAGGGCTCAGCAGTAACTCTAGAATCCACATTCTCTAAGCATCCCCTCCCTCTATCATAATTGCCCATCGGTCAGCCTTATTTTGGTATATGCAAGAGAAAAAAGGCCTCCAGGTCAGGCAAAAGTCTTCCAAAGTTGCAGCATTGTACATTAATAAACTTCATTGAGGAGATTATGTCTATTCCGTTCATAATGTTTTTATTCTCATTTTCTATTTTGAGATTGCTGCAGTATTTTGACAAGCTTATTTTACACATGAAATTAAATAATCAGAACAATTTCCTACTTATAAAAATATAGAAAGTAAAAAGGATAAATATTTATTAGAACATGTGGCGACCACTTATAATTAAAAACTAAATGTTGATAAATAGGACTCCTATAAGCATATGTGACAACCACTTTTTTCCACTGGAGGAGGACATTTTGTGGAGAGAATCTCGGGAGCTAGGAAGTACTAAGTTACATAATTTGCTGCAATTACTTTAAGTAATGTTTGTATTAAAACCTTTTGTTATGCAGTATGAAAGCCTGAGTCAGACAAACCTTGCAAGTAAAACTTTCAGGCTGAGTTAGAAGTTAGAACTACACCCAGTATTTTTCTCTGAAATTGCTTATCATTGTACATTTGTCTGCAACTGTATTTTTGCTACTAAACTTTTCAGTATCGAATTTCATAATTGGACTTTTGGGACATCTTTGTTTATTTACGAGTAAGATTCTTTCCACAGTATATATATAATATTAATGGTTTGCAGGATGAGCTCGATAGCAGGATAACATCTGGGGCAGTGGAAAATATAATTGTGAACCCCAATTTTAATATGGGGCTCAATGGATGGTTTCCCAATTCATGTATTGCATCAACTTATTCTTTCTCTACTGAGGGTTCCAAAATAGAATTAGGGCAACATGCTCTTATATCTAATAGAACAGATTATTGGCAAGGATTAGAACAAGATATTACTACAAGGCTTATGCCAAAAGTGCAGTACAAAATTCTAGCGTCTGTCCGGGTTGAAGGATCTCCACAATCAATACACTCTGTAATGGCAACACTTAGGCTTGAGAACAATAACGCATCTCCAAATTTCTTATCACTAGCAAGGTATTTATAAGTTTTAGCTCTTTGGAAGGTCATAGTATGTATTGTCACCTTCGCTTTGAATTGTTACTAATGTGATTTCTTCCATTTAGGGTTAAAGCTTCTGTTGGCAAGTGGGAACAACTGGAAGGGACATTTTCTTTGGAAGTTATTCCTGAGAGGGCTGTATTTTATTTGGAAGGACCTCCAGCTGGTTTCAACTTCTCAATAACAAGTGTGGAGATATATCCAGTTTCCAATTCAAATTCCATGGTATCTGAGACAGAAAAATGGATGGTTTCTGACAGGTGTTTGAAGGTAGTTTACAATTTGAGAGTTGTCCCCAATTTATTGTTAACATACATTGATTGCATTGTACTTCCTGCCATGTCTGAGTCTAAAACTAGCATTATGATGTGGCTTTGCATCACACTGGGACATACTAATATATATACTAGATGAATATATACTAAAATACTCTGCATGCATCATGTATAAATTAAAAGGATACTTAATGTTCTCCCCATTTTCAACATTTTTGGAAAGCTTATTTCTGAAATGGTTTCTGTTTGATGCAACATCTATCTAATGAGACTAACTTGTTAATAGTATCTTCTAAACCCTATCAGTTGCTTGATAGGCATAGATCATGGGTCTAACACCTTATGGCTTATATTTTATTTTATTTCAACTTTCCTTGTAGATTTATGGGTAAAAACAGCTTGTCTATTGTCTAGTGTTGCAAAAATTTCTGTTTTCTCCAGATTTTCCATCTTTTCTGAGTCTTTCAGGTTGACGAGTTTTCCAAGTTTTTCAGGTCTGAGTTTATGCTTTTGAGTTTTACTGATATTGTCTTAATTTTTGTGTTTTTTCCAATTTCCCTTGTTTGTAACCCTAGCCTGTTTTTTTGCTGATGCCAAGTTTTGCAATACTGGTATTGTTAGATCATTTCACACCATCTATGAGGTACCATGTGTGTCCCTATATAACAGTATCGAGGAAATGGAAATCAGCGTTCGATCAAATCAGTCTCTTGTATGTCTCTCTAGTAGTGAGTGCCGTTCTTTGCCTCGCCCAGTGGAGTTTTTGAAATCTTCATATGCATGGCTCAGTTAAATTCTATTTGCACTTATCACTTCTCTATTGAGAGGCCATTTTCTAATCTCCATGCTTAAATAGTTTAGCAAACCAGTGTAGCATCTCAATCATGCATTCAATATTTGGAGCCATATCTCAAATAACTATATAATTCAGTTCTAACAGGATATTATAAAGAGGTTGTAAGGCACATTCTCTTTCCTAGCATCCGCAGAATGAAATCTTAAGAAAATACTAAAACTCTACATGGAAATATGGATGCAGGCTTGTTGCTTGTGTCAAAGTGATCTAATCCCATCACAGAGAAAGCAGGCAAAGAAAAATGAAATTGCATAATAGACATAAGAATAAGAGACGTCGTAACTATTCTCAATTAGAATGTGGCTTAGGTCATGTCTTTGCAGTAGCAGCAATTCCCTCCAAAACTGGACTTTTGGGTTCAAAAATTCATTGAAAACACCACTCAGAGGGTAATCACTACGAAACAATGGTTCTTCTGTCACAAGAAATGGATAGAATTCATGATCTTTCATAGTATGATAGAATGTGTTACAAAACTGGATCCAACAATAAGATGGAATGCAAAAACAGATCTAAAAAGTAAATTGCGACTCCAATGCCACCGAGAATAGGGCCAGCAATGGAAATTGCGACTCCAAGATCACCCAGAATAGGGCCAGCAATGGAAATTGCGACTCCAGGATCACCCAGAATAGGGCCAGCAATGGAAATTGCATTGAGTTGCAAGATGAACTGCAGCTTTTGCATAATTGTAGGCTATACACGACAAGAGACAGCAAACTAATCAGAAAGAAAGTCAGCACCAAAACTCATCCCATATTCAAAGTAACGGAATGAGAACTGCCAAAACAGAAATAAATCAAAATTGTCCAAGGCCTGGTTGCTGCACATTTAAGAGAAGTCAATTTCCTTGAAATGATTGATAAAAAATGATTAAGATGGGCGTATAGACTAATATGGGTTGAAACAGGATTTCTATCTCAGATTAGATTTTCCTAGGGTGCCTAGATTGTGAGCCGACACATCAACCTGTACCCATTGTACTGGGTACATTCTTTAGTTAATTTGACCCTTCTGTGGGCCCCTGAAAGTTGTATTTTCTTATCAACGTGACCATGGCAGCTATCTTGAGATCCACTGAAGATGAACGAGGCTTTATTTTGTGATTGGAGTGACTTTTCTTACTTTTTCTGATACTCTCATATGATTTCTGCATCAGTTCAGTGCTGCTAAATTATTTTTGGAGTTGTTCAAGAATGGCATATCAGCGTCATCATAACAAATGAATATTTTTATTTTTCGGGTGGAAGAAACTGCATTTTTTATATTATAGATTTCCAATAGATTTTTGAGCTGGCGAGACCCTGAATTCAAACTTCAAACAGTAACTCAGGTTCCCACATTCTCTAAGCATCTTTAACTTATATCATTGGTTACCAACAGTCAACCTTATTTTGGGATATGCAAGAGCAAACATGCCTGTAGGTCTGGGAAATTCTTCCAATTTCCTAGCACTTAACATTAATAAACTTCATTTCATGAGATTTTGTCTATCTGATCAGATTTTTTTTTCTTCCTTTATATTTTTGTGATTGCAGGAGTATTTGACAAAATTCCTTTGCACATGAACCAATTATATAATCAAAGCAGTTTCCTAATTATTGGAATCTAGAAGGTGAAAAGGAGATATTAGAACATGTGGTAACCACTTATTAAAATATAGATGATGATAAAGAGAAATCCTATAAAGAACATGTGATGACCACTTCCTTTCCACTGGAGGAAGAGAGATTTTCGGGAGACAGTCATGGGAGCCTGGATGCCATCAGTTATATAATTTGCTGCAACCACCTTAAGTCATGATTGTGTTATAACTTTATCTTATGCATTGTGAAGCATAGTAAGAAGATTCAACCGTATTGGCCTTTGGTGTATGGAAATTTGCATAGAATTGGAAATTCAGTGGATATTTGATATAGTAGGGATAAGGCAAAGTTAACTAAATGCTTTAAATATATTTATAAATTTAAATTTAAAGATAGACCAAATGTTACTATGTGTGTTGAAATATGTTTAAATGTCTAAACTTAATGCTAGAGTTAAACCCAGTTTAATAATGTTCACTAAAATTTAATTGTTAAGAGTGGAACTTTGACAATTTAACTTTAACAATTTAACCATGCTGCTATTCTCATTCTACAGTTTAATTTTGAAAAATTCAACTATTATTCATTGTTAACATAAGAGTGGAACTATAGTAGCATATCCAATGATAACTCATGCGATTTTTAACTTTACCATCATTAGACAATGGCCACATTCATGAATCTTCAGCCCATATGCTTTTCATAAAAATAAGCATAAGCTCAAATGGTATAAGAAATAATGATTTTGCAGAGCAATACACAGTAAAGAATGGACACACATAACATGGGGATCATTTCAAGCAAATTTGTGTGTATAATTACATGTAATATTTTGAATGAATGTTGGTAGTCATAGATGTTACTTAATCAACCTTAAAAAAATACATACATTGAGGCCAAGAGCCTGCATTTTTAACTCATGATTTGAAATTTATCTATGTCATGTGTTTCATTTGTACTTTTTTGTTAAACAGTTATATGTTAAATTCCATTTTCATGGGACTAGTGATGAAATGAGGATGATCATATCATGTACATATATACACATGTCAAGCTATTATGTCGTGTGTTACGTTTCCGTCTGATACATGTTTCATGTTGTTTACAATGAAGAATAGGTGTTACATAAAAATTTTGAATGGGTTTACAAATCTTTTTGTATCTTTTAAAATTTGAAACATGCACAGTTTTTGACATTTTCCTACTTCCATCTTTTACTTGTACTATGTTTTTTGGTTATGTAAGTTTCTGTACCAATTCATATTCGCACTAAAACCTCGGTATTATATTATGAAGGGTGTTGACAGATACACCTTGCATGTAAAAGTTTCAGGCTGAGTAAGAACTATACTCGAGTAATTTTCTTTGGGAGCATCATCGTACATTTGCCTGCAACTGTATTTTTGTTACTGAACTTATTTTCTGTATCGAAGTTCATTATTGGTCATTTAGGACATCTTTGTTTACTTACAAGTAAGATACTTGCCACGCTAGATATCTAATAGTAACGGTTTGCAGGATGAGCTCGATAACCAGATAACATCTGAGGCAGTGGGAAATATAATTGTGAACCCCAACTTTAATATGGGACTCAATGGATGGTTTGCCAATTCATGTATTGCATCAACTTATTCTTTCTCTATTGAGGATTCCAAAACAGAATTAGGGCTACATGCTCTAATATCTAACCGAACAGATTATTGGCAAGGTTTAGAACAAGATATTACTACGAGGCTTATTCCAAAAATGCAGTACAAAATTCTAGCATCTGTCCGGGTTGAAGGATCACCACAGTCAATACACTCTGTAATGGCAACACTTAGGCTTGAAAACAATAACGCATCTCCAAATTTCTTATCGCTAGCAAGGTATTTATAAGTTTAGCTCCTTGGAAGCTCATACTATGTATTGTCACCTTCTCCTTGAATTACTAGTAATGTGATTTCTTCCATGTAGCGTTAAAGCTTCAGTTGGCAAGTGGGAACAACTGATGGGGACATTTTCTTTGGAAGTTATTCCTGAGAGGGCTGTATTTTATTTGGAAGGACCTCCAGCTGGTTTCAATTTTTCACTAAGAAGTGTGGTGATATATCCAGTTTCCAAATCAAATTCCATAGAATCTGTGGCACAAAAGTTGATGATTTCTGAGGTGTGTTTGAAGGTAGTTTACATGTTGAGAAGTGTCCCCGATTTATCGTTAAATTTTATTGACTGCATTGTACTTTCTGCTGTATCCAAGACTAAAACTAACATGACAATTTGGCTTTGCCTGTTCATAAAGGGAGAGGTCAACCGGAGCTTTGGAGATGAACATGATAACATTATATAGGAGCCTCTGTTTGATGATGGGGTTAATCACTGCACTGGATCATTCACCACTAATAGTCACCAAGATGATGATTGATAATGTTGATCAATGATTTGTATTTGATGATGGGGTTAATCACACTGGATCATTCACCACTAGTCACCAAGATGATGATTGATAATGTTTGATAATGTTGATCAATGATTTGTAGTATAAAGTGGCCCAATATTTGTAGCATTGTTTTTGGACTGTAGAGACCACTTAGAGCTTCATTGATTATGTATTTTATTGTTGATATGTATTGTATTTTATGCCATTTTGATATATTCACTTTTACATGTTATATAAATGAGCAAACTTTGCATATTTGTCTCTAATGTTTTGGTATTATGGTTTGAAATCTTAAAAATAGATTTTTTCAGATATCAATGTTGCGGATTAATCACATCATTAGGATTAATCCTCTTATATAAACAAAATAAATTTTCATCTAATAAATTATAGTGATATTAATAATAGTCTTATTAATAGAAATTAATAATATTAACTTATAATGAAATCTAAATACTTTAATCTGAATTAGTCCTAAACCTAACTTAGTCAAATCCTATTAACACTGCACGCGCTCTCAACTCTCCTCTACAGCGATTAGGTCAGGGATCGCTGCGTGGTCTGTGCCGCCACCATTGGTGCGCCAGGGGGCGGGGAGCCCTCTCCCCCCCCCCCCAAACTCTTCTGCAGATGCATTTCGTAACCTCTTGTCTCAAAAAGGGAAAAAACGTCCAACACCTGAAGTCTCGACGTTCATAAAACAACTTGAAGAAATACCAAAGATTGTTATGCCTGAAGAACAACCGATCAAAATAGCTCTTGCCTTGGCTGACAGAGGTTTGGTCGGGCAATTTATGGGTCGATGGCCATCAACAAAATCGACAAATGAATGGGTCCAACGAAATTGGAGGCCTCTGCTGACGAACAACGTGATCTGTTATGCTGTCGGTAGAGGATTTTTCATTTTCAAATTCACTACCAAGGAAGACCGTGACCTGGTGTTCAGAAATGGTTCGTATTTCATGGGAAACCAAGGCCTTTTCGTGAACAAATGGACCCTTGACTTCGACCCTTCAGTCGATGTCCCAAAGGAGGTTCATGTTTGGGTCCGGCTCCCCAACCTGCCGATCCACTGCTGGAGCTACCAATCCCTGCAAAAGATTGGAAATGGGCTAGGTTGATTCATTGACAAAGCTGACAATAGGAGCCAATACACCTGCGCAAGAATCTGCGTGGAAGTTGACTTGGAAGCTGGTCTGCCGGAAGCCGTTAAACTTACAGTTGGAGATTGGCATCACTTCCAGAAACTGGACTACGAGCAACTGCCCTTTAAGTGCAGAATCTGTCACGAGCATGGTCACTTCCAACGAAACTGTCCTAAAGCCCCATCAAGGGACAAGGTGGAAGAAGGATGCAAAGAGATAAAAAAGGGCAAGGTAGTCTCAAAGCCTTCTGAACAGACAAAATCTGGAACGATGAGGAAACCCCAGTCCAATTCTCAGACCAAACCAATCACAAAAGAAGCCCCCCCCAGTTGAAAAGGTGAATGTAACAGAGAATCACGAAGAAACTGAAGACCACTCGAATAAACTGAAAGAAACCGTAGAAAAATCAATTGTTCCTCTAGCAGCTGCTGATTAAAGGGGAATCGAAGGTACTGAGGAGCACATCAGTCTAGCCTCTGACTCAGGGTAAGAGTCAGAAGAGAGAGACATCGAATCAGATGGCTCGCAAATCACTCCTATCAAGTCGGCTAGGGGTCAGAAATCCAAGAAGAAACAGAGAGAGGAGAAAACTTATCTGGACGTCCTACAAGGCTCCCAAAAAACTCTCAAAGGAATGATGAACACTAGATCCGGGCACAAGCAGAGCAGGGATCCAAAAGGAGCCACCACCTCCCAAGTCAGTAAATAATGAAGTACGTCTCCTGGAACTACAGAGGGTTAGGCAGCACACTGAAAGAAGAAGCCCTGAAAGACATTGTTAGGATGCATTCGCCTGAAATCCTTCTCATCCAGGAGACAAAGATGGAGGATAATCTGCTCCTCCAAACTAGTAAGACATTCTGGCGTAAAGGTCCCGGAAGAGTTGTCAATGCTAGGGGCGCCTCTGGCAGGCTTGCCTCCTTTTGGGACAGCTCCAAATATGAATTGATTCAAGAAGAAAACTGCTCTCATTGGATTTTCATCCAGCTCCTCCACAAAGACTCTGGTCGATAGGTAAGTATGTTCAATCTTTATGCTCTGGTCCTTCCAGCGGAGAAAAAATTTTGGTGGGACTCGCTTCAGTCCTTTCTTTTATTGCACAACCCAGAAAATATCATTATTGCAGGTGATCTGAATGTTACTCTAGCCATTGATGAGAAAAAGGGGGGTTCCCCAGTAAGGGATCCAGCTAGAGAATGGGTGGAAGACATAACGCTAGACTGGGATCTTGAGGATATCAAGCCTTCTGCTGGGAAATATACCTAGACTAACAAAATATTAGGGCCCAACCACATAGCTGCTCGTCTGGACAGATTCCTTGTCCAATCCTCTTTCCTTACATGTGGTCTAACAACCTCTTCTAAAATCCTTCCAAACTGCACTTCTAATCATAAACCTATTAGCCTCGAGCTCTCCCTTGATGGAAACCTTGGTCCAATTCCTTTTAGATTCAGTCCTTTGTGGATTCAGCAAGATGGTTTCCATGAAGTGGTTTCAGAAGCTTGGAATCGGCAGATCCTGGGATCCCCATTCTATGTGTGGGAAGAAAAATTGAGGGGCCTTAAAAGAAGACTCAAGGAGTGGGCTAAAACTCTGAAAACACCCACTGCCAAGAGAAAAGAATCCTTAGAAAACCTTGCTGCCCATCAATCTGCAATGGAGAATTTTGTTGTTTCTCAAAGTCTGCTTCAAAGAGAAGTTGAGTTGCAAAAACTCTCCATAGAGCTAGTAGGGAAGAAGAGGAGTACTGGAGACAAAAATCCAGAAACTTATGGTTACAGGTCAGTGACAAGAATACCAGTTTCTTCCATAAGCAAGCCGAAGCTCGCAAGCAATTCAAATCTATTTCAGAAATTCGCTCCCATGATGTTGTGGTCAAAGATTCTGAAGGCATCAAGAGAGTTGCTTTCACCTTCTTCAAAGAGCTTTATACGACTCTTGAAAACCCTCCTATAGACTCCCAAGCCTACCCTTTTGATCTAATTCCTCAATGTGTTCACGATTTTGTTAATTCTATGCTGACTGCGCCGATCAGCATGGATGAGCTCAAGAAGGCTTTGGACTGCATGGAGCCGGATAAAGCTCCTGGGCCTGATGGGTTCAATGCCAAATTTTTTCAGACTTGCTGGTCTATAATAAATAAAGACCTTCTGAGAATGGTCAGGAAGTCTCAATCATGTTCCAAGATCGGAGGCAGCACCAACTCGGCCTTCCTTGCCCTGATTCTGAAAGAGAAAGGAGGTTCTGATTTTGGTAGATTTCGGCCCATTTCACTGTGTAACACAAGTTATAAATTGATCACCAAAACAATAGCCAACTGTCTCAAGAATGTTTTGCCGGACATCGTTCCGGAAAATCGAGGTTTCATTAAAGGGAGAAAGATTCTGGACAATATTGTGCTGGTGCAAGAAGCAGTTCATTCAAGTTGCCACCGAAAAGAGAAAGGAATGGTGATAAAGCTCGATTTGGCAAATGCCTTTGACAGGGTGAATCATGATTTCCTCTTTGCTGTTATGAAGAAACTGGGCTTTTCTATAACGTTCATAAATTGGGTGAAAGCATGCATCGCCTCCCCTTGGATTGCGCCACTGGTTAATGGCCGATCAACAAAGTTCTTCAATGCCTCAAGGGGCTTAAGACAAGGTTGCCCGCTTTCCCCGCTCCTCTACGCTATTCAAGCCTCTATGCTTAGCTTCCAACTTGACTGTTGTCAACAAATCCAATCTCTGCCAGGCCTCAGAATGGTTCCCAATGTTAAAGACATTAACCATGCGCAATTTGCCGATGATACTTTGTTGCTTGGAGGAGCGAGCATAAATTCTGCAAGATCCTTTAAGGAGGAGTTGGACATCTACAAGGAGGTCTCGGGCAGCACGATAAACTATTTAAAAAGCACTATCTTCACCTAGAACTGCTCAGTCAAGGAACTAGCTGATATTGCCAGGCTCTTAGAGATGAAAGGAATTCAGACCTGGGAGTTTTTTAAATATCTGGGGATTCCAATCTTCAAATCCATTCCTAAAGTTGTCCACTGGATGCCCCTGCTTGACAAACTAAAACTTAGAATTCAAGCTTGGGGAGCCTCTTGGCTGAACAACGCTGGGAAGGTTATCCTGATGAAATCTGTTCTCATAAGTATGCCTCTTTATCAACATTCCATTCTGCTTGCTCCCAAAACCTTCCTCAGTGAAATGGACAGTATGCTAAGAAGATTCTTGTGGGAAGGGGGGGGAAATAATGAAAAAAGACTTCATTTAGTTAAATGAGACACTATTAAAAAGCCAATTCTGGAAGGAGGTCTTCTATTAAGAGATCTGGGTGCCCAGAATCTCTCCCTGGGCTCCAAAATTCTGTGGAATATTGTTGCTGGAAAGGTTAGCTGGAGTAAGAGAGTACTATGGAAGCAATACTTCAATGGACAGCGGCTGAGGTGTTTGGACTAGCCCCCAAAAACCATTAAAGGTTCTCCGATCTTCAAACTCTGTCTTTCTGCTATGGAGCATTTCAGTCACAACCTTTACTGGATACTAGGTAATGGAAAAAAAATCAGAATTTGGGATGATCTGATCCTTGGTGAACAGCCTCTGAACCATGTTGAAGGTCTGGCAAACATTAAAATTTGGCTACAGTCCAACAACCTGAATACCTTGTGGGACATCTCAACTTGGACGGATGACACTGGAAGACGATGGGACAGTTGGTACCTGGGAGAGATTCCCCAAAGGCTGCAGGTTGAAGCATCGTTACTTTTAGATAAGCTCCAAGGAAAATCTCCGACCAAAGCAACAACTAAGGACAAAAGAGGGTGGGGCTCCCTCACTGGCAATTTCTCAGTCTCTGAAGGTTACAAAAGTATGACAGTGATTCCTAATGTCTCTCCTGACCCTACTCAATGGAGATTTATTTGGGCCTTTCCTTCGCTTCCCAAAATTGACTTCTTTTGCTGGACATTAGCTCATAACAGCATTCTCACTAGAGATATTCTGAGAAAACGTGGAATGGAAGGGCCTTCCAAATGCCCTCTATGTGTGTCAGAGGAAGAGTCTGCTAACCATCTGTTGTTGCTTTGCCCTTTTGCCCGTGATGTTTGGAGGGGGGTCCTGAGGTCAAGGGTTGACAACGTTGAGCTTCCTGGTAATATTCCAAACCTGCTTCACAACTGGGCCAATTTATCTTCGTTCGGTCTCTCTAAAAAATGCCTCCTCAAGACAGCCTGGATGTGGATCCCTAAATTCACCTGCTGGAAGCTATGGTTGGAGAGCAACAATAGGTTGTTCAGGGATGGAAAATGGACTCCTAGCAAAATTATCACTAAAATCCAAGTTTTATTGGGAGAGACTTTAGATACCAAACCTGCAATAAGGAATGAAGCAGCTTTGGACAGTGAGGAGGAGCTTTGGCTCAAAGACCTTGTTCCAAATCATGTTTTCAAGCCCTTGCCCCCTGCAATTTCTCATGCTAATTGGGAAATCCACCTGGAAGAACAGGAGTTTATCAAATGGCGCTCTGCATTGGATGAACACTGCCTCTTCTTCGACGGGGCCTCTAAAGGCAACCCCGGAGCTGCGGGTGGGGGTGGGGTCCTTCTGAATCCGGATGGATCAACTGAGTTTCAGTACCAATGGGGGTTGGGCATCGAATCTAATAACAGAGCTGAAGCTCTGGCTCTGTGGCAAGGGCTTAATCTGGCTATCAAAAGGAACTTTCTAACTCTGTCGGTCTTTGGAGACTCCAGGCTGATCATCCAAGCGTTGAACCTCAACTCAAATCCTTCGCAGATTCACTTAGTTTCCATTTTCAAGAAAATCAGGTTTACTCTGGCCCAATTCCGAAAAATATCCCTTTTCCATATTCTGAGGCACCTGAACACTCAAGCTGACCTTGAAGCCAATCTGGGCTCTACCCGTTGCAGAAGATCCCTGTTAGTCAACTCTGATGAGTCTAATTGCATCATTCCTTAATCTCCTAATGGTCGACCTATTCACAAAATTGCTTTCAAAACCCAGTCCTATAAGTTCGATCCATTTCATGTAGTCGAAGGTTTTGATCCCAGTCTCTATCTGGATCGACACGCCAACATCTCTCCCGACTTTTCATGACCTCTACTGTCTCAACAGCTGGGCAAGCAATAGGCGGACTCTGTCATTTGGCTCTAAGGGCGATGTTACTCTAAAATGGAGGTTCGTCAAAGTAAAGAAGCAGCCCTCTGGCTTCAGGTTGGGACCTGTCTGTTTTACCGGCTGGTTCATTCAAGCTAAGGGCGTTCAAAGCCGTTTTAACATGCCAGTGCAAAGCCTCCATGGATCGATTAAAAAATCCAACCTCAGCTTCCAAATGTAATAAGGAAGATGCAAAGGCTACGCTGGACTATCAAGACCACCACTGAAAGCGTTGTGTAATTTCAATTAAGATTTCAAACATTATGAGGCTCGATCTCCACCGCGACCTCTTTAATTGTATCAAAGAACGAGATCCTTCACTGTGTAACAGGAATCTCAGCTTCAGACATTGTTGTAACACTCCAGTCTGCGGCAGCTGTTTTGTTGCTTATTAATCGTTACAGTCTAAAAAAATACTTAGTCAAATCCTAACATATTACATTATATAAATTAATATTTTTTATACATATTATAAAATTATTATCAAAAATCAATATTATAATATCTAAATTAAATATTATTCAGATTATTACTTTAATACTATTTTATTAAAATAGTAAACAATTTAACCCGGATAATATTTGTATTATAGAATTAATAATATCTTTAATGGAAATACTTATTCAAACTTTATCTGAAATAAGTCAAACTATAACAA
>APFE031088269.1:61680-93137 GCA_000404065.3 Pinus taeda | reverse complement strand
TTTTCCTTTATGAAAATAGACAAGAGGAGAACCAAGGAGACCAACCTTAGTCTTGCGCTTGATTTCCTCTCCTTCCTGATAGAGCTTTGATGCTTCTTCTTCATCTGCCCAACTTCAAAGAGCACCTATGGAATCACAACAACATACTCCTATCGAAGAACAAAGATCTGTATTCATAAATAACACAGGACCAGATGTGTGTTAATCGTACAAATGCATATATAAGTAAACATACATGAATATGGATGAGAACTTGAATATCTTTATTAAGATGAAAAGTAGCAAGAGGATTATAGCCATATGTTCTGACCCAGCATCATCCTCCAACAAGAAAGCCCTTCTTCACCTCAAGTAAAGCTTAGATCACCTAACACTATGAATATACACCAGAAAACCAACAACACTTCTCTATAAGATACAAAATTCCAGCCTCTGGATCTCTGTGATGAGGGATCCATATATAGATGATTACAGGGAGGCGAGTCATCTTCTGGGGCCTTGATTAGTGTTCTCTCTCTAATAGTTCATGCTTCCACTTGGAGAATGGTGATCTCTTACTCATCCCTGGTCGAAAACAGAGAGGCAAGTGTCAGAGGGGAAGCTTCTGGAAGATTCCATGATCTTCCACCTCGCACTTTGTCCCTGCCATTTGTCCATTCCCGACCATCGCACCCTATAGAGGAGCCATTTAGTATGCATCGCACCTTATACACTGGGAAGTTGATATGCATTGCACCCTCTGCACTGGGTTTTCAGTATGGTCCAGTTTTGACCATTTATGAGCAGTTTTCAGTGGAGAACTTCTGGGAGATTATGTACTCAGTTGACCTTGTTCCTTTAGGCAGTGAAGCAACACTTTTAGGGAATTAGGAGCCCTCAGTTTATGGACATTTATGATTGGGGTTGAAGTGCCCAAAAATGTCTATAACAGAGGGTCGTACAAAGGCCAAGCTTCTTCCTGAGGGTCGTACAAGAGCCGAGTTGCTTCTTGAGGGTTGTATGTTTTGCAGAAGGAAGGTTGTGGGGTTTTCCTAGTTGAATCGATTAGTAGGGGTGAAGATCAGTTTTCTAAGTCCAGGCAAGCAATAAATCTAATTTTTCATCAGTATATTTGCTAGAGATTTAATAATAAAACCCTTGTCCTGAAAATTGTTTTTCCTCACCTTGGGGTTTTTCTAGGGACATTTATCCAAAATTATGTGTCATTTGTGTGATTGGTTTCTCGTATATTCCATTGCATTTTAATTTGGTGAATGACATTGTTCATGTTTTTATTCATTACTTTCAACTAAAATTTTAATTTTGTTGTGTATAAGTGATTTGGAATAATTTATTGGGTTAATACCACTTTTTTGGGTAGTGGAAATTTCACATAAATTTGAAATGTATGCATCATCATCAAATACCTACCCATTATCTACATTGTCTAGTATGGATGGTATATATATCGGTTATATTTTTCCACCCTTCTCCAATTTTGGACTTGGCTGAAATGTCGAAGTTAAAATTGCTAAGGCATATACTATAGTGTTCAGATATCTTGGAACTGCTTCGAGGCCTATGGCCTCAAATGATTCCATGGCTAAAAGAACTATTTGTCAATATATTTTGAGCTTCTTATTCTTACAAGAATGGATGTCTTTCACTTGCAAAAGAATGAGGTTAGAATCTCCTATTATTCTTAACATTTTAATTCCTAATTCTTGTCAAATTTTAGCCAAGTAAAAAATATTTATGCTATGCAATGTTATGTTATATTGTTAGTTTCTTCAAACTCCAATTTGAAAGAAAAATAAAGTCATTCATTATTTTGAGAAGTTAAAACAATATCGACCCCGTTACATGATTTGAAGTTAGATCCATCAAAGTTCATCTTCCATAAATTGTTTGCATTTTCCTGAATTGGTTCCGATGTTGCCATCATTTTCTAAAGCCCAATATCTCTTTTGAGAATATGAAGTTGTTGTTGGGCTTCTTTGGATCTTCTACATGATGTTTTTTATTATTATTCTCTATAGAGTGTGTCTCACCAAATGGGGTAGGAATGGTGGAATATGATAAATCAAACTGAATGTTTCCATTTGCATCTTCCATCCATTTGTAGCATAGAAGCATTCCCCAAATTGTTGGAACATATGTAATCTTTGTCTATACAAACAAATACATTTGAATTAGTTGCCAAGTGGACCTGAAAATCATTGATCAAACCTACTATTGTGATTTCCCTTGAATCAAATGCACGAACATTATTTAATGGGCTTGATGTTCTCAAACCCATCTTATTTTCTACCTTCAATGTATAACATTCATAGCAATCCCTGAATCCAACATGCAGTTATGAAGTATCCAATCAATAACCACCAATAAAATAAAAAATGGTTCATGAAGATGATTGGTAGTTGATCTTCCTATTGTAGTGTGAAAATTTAAAAATTGGAATCCTATTGTAGCATTTGGAATTTATTTTTCTGATTGTTAATTATTTTAACAATTTATTTGCTATGAAAAATATCAAATAAATCACACTACAACCTTCACAAATAAAATATTGCGGAAATAATAACGCTGGAATTTGAGAAAATACTAGCACACACACAATAAATTGAAATCATTATTTTTGGACAATTGTCTTGAGAAAAACACAACTTGGGAAAATGGGTGCAACAACTAAGGGTTTTATTATTATGCAATAGTGAAAATATGACTACAATTTGGATGCACAAACTGACAATCCACTACAAGAGAAACTAGTCACAAAAATTAGTGAGACAAATTTTGTCTCACCCAACACTGATCCAGCTCCAAAACTGGCTCTGAATGGGCTCCATGAAACCCTTGTGTCAGCCTTTGCATCAAACCTATGCAACCATTGGTATGCTTTGCTCGGAATTGCAACTGATCAAGCCATCTGCCCAATCCAACCTCTAAGGATGACTCACTAGTCCCTTCTGGAAATCTTCCCAACCTCCAGCAACTGAATCAACCCTCTATCTAGCCAAATCGAACTACTACCTTTGAAGCTTTTGTGCTGCCTCTATGTAGCCTCACTAAGGAAACTCGAACCTCCTGTAGTTGACTCTTCGGATTGGGAAAATATCCTATAGACTCACTGTCCCTGCCCCTCACTCACTTCTTCGATCTCTAGCTCTTTAAGAACTATCTGTTGCTACTCTGGAAATCGATATGCCAAGGAAATCAAACTTTTGGTGTTCTTGTGTATTTTCTCCAAGTGCCCATCGACTCCCTCTTATAATCCACCATTGGAGCACCAACAACCAATATTAAAACTTAATCAATGGCTAGGATCATCTTGGAGTCAATCTGTGTGAGTTTCTAGATAATCCGCACCTTGACTTAATTAATTCTAATTAATTAACCATATTCTCTAAGTTTAGACTTAAGAAATATTTAAAAACTGGTTAATAATCTAATTTAGTAATCTCTAGGTGGAATTTCCATAAATGATTTCTGGGTTTTGGATATCTCATGTATTATATCCTCTCCACCAAATTTCTTGGCTAGAACACATCCGATGCTACATAAACTAGCGCTCCCTCTTAGCGAAGATTGTGTTCTCTCTCTAGTGTTGCACATCCTGCCACAACACCTTGTCTTTATGTCACCTCTATCACAATGCTAATGTCTGGTTGTTGTTTCCCACCAACTACTGCGCAACTCTAATGTTGCATTTATGTTGTTGTTGACACTGCTATACTACTGCCAACATTGCATCTACACTGCAACTCCCTCTTATTTGTTGTTGTTACAACTGCAACTACTACAACTGAGAAGCATCCAAAATACTGAATCATTTGTGTTCACTATGATACATATTTTTCCCAAGTCTTGACTGCTACTAGCCTCTGCATTGTCATTGAAGAATTTGCGCTGCTGCTAACTCTGCACTTAGCCACCTACTCTGCTGTCAACACTCCATTGTGCACCTCAACCTCTGATTGCTACTAGTATGCAACTGTCACTCTAATATTGGTTGCATCAACTGCCACTGATCCATCCTACCACTGAATACCATGGGCCCTCCTGTAGCAAGGTAATGATCCATGAGGTGGACTCCTCAAGGATCTTTCCCAATCTTTGTAGCTCTCTGGGATACAACTCCAAGTCACCCTACCTAAAGCCTGGAGGTATGTCTTCCATCATCGTGAAGTTTCCTCCAACATGGAGGACATCCTATCTATATCAGCTGACGCTGCCTGCTAGTCCTGCTTCTTCGACTTGTCCTTCTTCCTGAGAGGACACTGCGTATTGTAGTGACCAAACTCACTACATCTAAAGCACTTGGCCTTTATCATGTCCTACTTCTTATTTCTCTACTCCCCCTACCCCTGACTGGGACCCTTTGATGCAAGGGCCACATTCTCCTCCTCCTTCACCACCTTCAGTCTGATGCTACCACTACCATTGATGGAGCTCTTTAACAAAGCTCACCTCAACTCTTGTTGCTGCAAATCGGCCCACATCCTGTCCCAATCTGGTAGCTTGTCTCTTCCTAGTATAATTTGGATAAAATCTTGCCACTCCTTAGAGACATTGTTCAGTGCCAATCTCACTAGCTCTGTTGTTTGAGGTGTTTCCCCAACAGCTGCAAGTTGGTTTCGAACCTCCTGAATCCTACTAAGAAATGGATCTATGCAATCCCCCTTCTACATCCTGATGCATCTCATCTTTTCTTCTAGGAACATCTTTTGTTGCTCGAAAGTGCCCTGATATAGAGTGGAGAGAGCATCCCATATCTCTTTGGTAGTATCCTTGCTACCTATGTGTGAGACTATATGGTCCAGGACTCCATCCAAGATCAACCGCTTTTCCCATGCCATCTCCTTCTTATATTCCTTTAGCTTATTTGCATCCCAAGGAACTTCCATAACATTGTTTATGAAGAGCTTTAGACCATATTCATCCAACAGGAACGACATCCTGGCCTTCCAGATGAAATAGTTGGAGGAGCCATCCAACCTATCCTAATCTCTAAATCGTACTGTGGCCATATCAAAAACTGTCAAAACCCCCTCTTTCCTTCTACCCAACTACTGCTCTTCTACTCACACGCCCTTCTAGAATGCACAAATATGCTAGCTACTACTACCAATATGCCTGGAAAAATCAAAATTTTGAGACTTGAAGTTCCCTGAGAGAAATTTTCCCTCTGCCGTGTGTGTTTTTGTCTTCGAACCGACGTTGGTTTTGTTGCTGCAAAACCCTCTACATCCAACCAGAAATCTGCTCAGTGAAAAATCTGAGCTGCAGCTGCTCCCTCTAATTGTTGGAATCACTCTCCTGGGAAATTCGACTTTTCTGCCAACCTGCAACTAAAAATTGAACCCTTGCCCCCAACAACTTGGCCTGCCTGTCAAGGAACTACAATGCCTCAAGAATTTCGACCTCCTGCTCCCTCTGAGTGGCGAAATTCTCTTCTCTGCTTTTGAACTTCCTGGATGATCACTTACAGTTTGATACCATGTGAAAATTCCAAACCTGGAATCATATTGCAGCAACTAGAATTTATTTTCTAAGTTTTAATTATTTTAACAATTTATCTGCTACGAAAATTATCAAATAAATCACACTGCAACCTTCAAAAATAAAGTATTATGGAAATAACAGCGTTGGAATCTGAGAAAATACTAGCACACACAAAATAAATTCGACACCGTTATTTTTGGACAATTGTCCGCAGAAAAATCCAACTTCAGAAAACTGGTGCAACAGCTGAAGGTTTTATTATTATGCAGCGGTGAAAATATAAATATAATCTAGATGCACAAAATGGAAATCCACTACAGGAGAAACTAGCCACAAAAATTTGTGAGACAAAATTTACCTCACCCAGCACTGATCTAGCTCAAAACTAGCTCTGAATGGGATCCAAGAAACCCCTGCATCAGCCTCTATGTCAAGCTTGCACAGCCATTGGTATGCTCTGCCTGGAACTGCAACTAATCAAGTTGTCTTCCCAATCCAGCCTCTGAGGATGACTCGTTGGTACCTTCCAAAAATATTCTCGACCTCCAGCAACTTAATCGACCCTCTATCTGGTCAAATCAAATTGCTGCCTCTGAAGCTTTTGTGTTGCCTCTGTGCATCCTCACTACGAAAACTCAACCCTCTTGTACTTGACTCTCCAGATCTAGAAAATCTCATCTGGACTCACTGTCCTTGCCCTTCACTCACGGCTTCGATCTTTGGCTCTCTGACAACTAACTGTTGATACTCCGGAAATCAATCTTCCAATAAAATCGTATTTCTGGTGTATCTTCTCCAAATGCCCATCGATTTCCTCTTATAATCCATTGTTGGAGCACCAACAACCAAGATTAAAACTTAATCAATGGCTAGGATCATCTTGGAGTCAATCCGTGTGAGTTTCTAAATGATTTAATTAATTTTGATTAATTAACCATATTCCCTAAGTTTAAACTTAGGATATTTAAAAACTAGTTAATAATCTAATTAAGCCATCTTTAGGTGGAATTTTTAGAAACGATTTTTGGGTTTTGGAGATCTCATTTATTCTAGCATCTCCACCAAATTTCGTGGCTAGAACACATCTGATGCTACATAAACTAACATGTAGATGTTAAAATAAGAGGATGATCTTGTTCACTATCTGTAGTTAACCTCTTATTGCCTAATTCTTTAAAACCCATTGTTTGAGTGATATGATTTTGATTCTTAGGGAATTTGACTATTTCCATTAAGGGTATTGACACCTTTACATTGTTAGCCCATGCTGAGAGGTCAAACTATGATTTACCTGAAGTAGTAGCCTGGAGAGTAATTTGTTGCTCTTTTCCTTGATTTATTGGTTTTTGTGTTTAGTTATTGATTTCTCTTGCATGTTCTCGGGTGTTGTCTTGTTCTTTCTAAGATGTCATACACTTAAATCTTTCTTCTTCGTTCCTTCTCTTTATTTCCTCTGGGGATGGCATTTCATCAAATAAAGCAGTGATATTATCTACCTATGGTGTTTCTTGTATTGACGTAACATTGATGAAACTACCACACATCATATTGCAAGAACTTGGAAACCCTCTATCCAAAAAAATTGTGTCCTCTTGGATACATTTGTGCTATTTTTTTTCTTTGTTAATGCTTATTGCAATGGCACAAGCTTTCTCTGAATGAGTTTCCTAACACAGTCTACAACAAAATGATAGTGGCTAATCCACTACATTACTTTTTTCCAAATTATTATGGGGGTTTTGATTTTGCATTGGTCCTTTGAAATTCCCCTTTAATTGGAACTTCATCTGTTGTTGTGGTTGTTGATAACTCTTTTCCAACCTCAATATTCCATCTTGTTTTATGCATTGATTTTTTTGCATTACATGTTAACTTTGTTGAATGGCTTGTTGGATTTGTTGCATGGCATGTTGACGTTTTTGAATAACTTGTTGACTTTGTTTCATAACTATTTGGAGTTCTTTCATCTATTGTGTTAAAAGCGTGGATATTATCTTGAATTGGATTCCCTTTCTTTTCCCATTGGTTCATGTTTAGCTTTGATATTTTTTACCATCTTTGTCTAACTTAATGATGCCCAACTAGCATCTCTTGTTTGACCTTTTCCTTTACATTTTCCAAGCTAGTTGTTTGGGACTGATGTAGAAGGAATCTAAAAGTGCTAATGCATTCATATAATATGTAAGAAGAGCAGGTGCACAACTTGGTTAAATCTAATGCTGAATATATCAATAATTTTATTATCCTTTCTTTTGATTCCCTTAAGGAATTCAATAAAAATTTAACATCATTTTATTAGTCCATCCATTGAAAAACACTTGTGGTAAATCCGAAATGGAATCTATGATATGAGAAGGCCAACTTTTAAACCATCTATAAGCATCACCCATCATAGAAACAAAAAAGCATTTAAATCAATGTTGTAAGAACTTGTCCCCTTCCCCCCATGCACCAAAACCTAGAACTACACACCATGTGGAACTATTGTTGACGCACATTTGGAACCACGCTTGCAAAAAATGGATCTAGACCTTGGTCTTGATATGCATGCTTCCTGGAAATTCAAAACCAACATGTGTTGAACCACACTCTCATACATGTTCCGATCTCGCTTCCTAGATGTTGCTTAATGGTAATGTTAAATTCTTATTCTTTTACTTGAATTTTTAACATTACCATTAATTGTTTCATGATGTTTGAGAGTGGTTCCAACCTCATTGGACTTCATATTGGGAAAATAGAATTTCATGTCCCATTCGAAATTCAATGGACTTAATAATTTTCAGGATTTTATATTCAATGGGATTGTAACATTTCATTGGATTCTATCAGATGTGAAGGTATGTGATTGGCATTTAATCAAGAGCACCAAGCCCTATATGTAGCCGAGTGTTGGTGGTGTTAATTGTTGAACTCCTTTGTCATTGTTTTAGAAAACAATGTACCCTTCACTTAAACAAAAATCATTGATAAAGCATGTTAAGCTTTATCTACCATATTTTAAGACTTGAATTATGTAGTTTGATCAAAATTGGGTGGTGTCAACTGATCTCCTTGTTACCGATCAAATTAGTAGGCTTGCTAAGGTCCTGAAACTTGTTAGACCAACACACACAGGGAAAGGACACATTGTCGCCTTAGCGCAGGCCACTGTTATTTCGATCCTATTGCCGCAAAATCTAGTTGGTCTTGTAGAGGAGTGTTCTACAAGGAAATCATTAGACTAAGTGACAACGATGTGTGGCCCACAGTCACCACAACCACTACACCCTGCTATTTATGGAATTTCACTAATAGGAGGCTTCTCGGAAGATAGGTTACCTATGATAGATATTTTAGGCTTAAAGGTTTAACATGACACAATAGGCTCCTAAAGGATGGCTCTACTTAAGTACAAGGCTCAACCAATGAGAATAAGGCAATTCACATCCCTTAGAGAGGCCTAATTAGGGCATGCTAGACCTAGGGATTGAGTAATAAGAGAGATGAAACTTTCCAAGGTCAATATGCCAAGGAAAAGGTTTCCAATAATGAATTTTAGCAAGCTAAAGGCATATGAAACTTTCAAGAAGTTGTTAAATTAAAGCTTAACCTAGGGTTTTCCTGGGAAAAATTAGTTAGGGAAAGAGAAATCAAGACTTAAAATGGATAGATTAGCCACCAATGAGGTTGATTTTAGGCAACCAATTATACCCTTGATATTGAATCCTTCCACCATCGAAAATTCCTCCTCTAAGCAAAGTCACTCCAAGACCTAGTTAGGTCGCTTATCCTTAAGAGGGTCAAATCAAGGGAGAGATTGCAACGGTAGTAGATTAATTGATTTTCTTCCTTTTAAGTGTGGATTTATTATTGTCATTTTATAAAATGTAGCACATATGTGCATCTCTTTTCATATTCATTATATGCAGTTACACAGGATTGGATAGAACTACGATATTTAATCAGTTGATACACTTTCATTCATAATGTGTGGTGCACATGTTCTCTGAGAAAAACACGAAGTGTGATGAGTGAGTTTCATTCTTGTAGAATGTTTTTTTAATTTCTGCATGAGTTATTTAAGTTCTACAATTGTGTTCAACGACATTTCTTTCATTTCTTTCCCTGGCTGTTATGTATCGGCACAGATAGTGCATACACCTTTGAAATAAAAAGACTTACCCTGATCGACAATTAAATGATTGTAGTCTAGTCAAATTAAAAATTTATTAAACCATCTAAACATTTTGGCGTCGTTTCCAGGGAAAGTTGTAGCGATACAGTCAGCCAACGCTTTTCTTTTGAGTTTTTTGTGTTCCTAATTTTGCAGGTGTTGGACGGTAAGACGAGAGGTAAGAACACGTGCATCTCTCTAATATACTTGAGTGGGCTCAGCCTTGTAATAATTAGGACACTTAGGGTGCGTTAGCGAGTTTTATTTTATTTTATTTTTTCTTTCACAGTGTGTCTCCAATTTTGCAAGTGTTGGGCGATAAGACGAGAGGTAGGAACCTACGCATCACTCTAACATACTTGAGTGGGGTTCACCCCTGCAATAATTAGGACACTTAGAGAGTGAAAGTAATAATGCATTGGTTCCATGTATATGATGTATAATTGGACAAGAAGCAACCCATAAAGATAACAATAAACCTACAAGAAAGAGGGATTGACCTAAGAATAAGAAAAATATTGATCAAGGGAGGGCTTCATACATTCAAGAATTGATCTCAAAAGTAGAGAAGTAGCAATCAACATTGCATAGAGACGTAAGGAAAATAGGGCCACAAAAAGCTACTACATATTTATCAAAATCAGGAATCTTTGGTTCCTCTGTTCTAGGACCCCATCCTCCTCAAACCAGTCTACAATCTCCCAGTACTGCAATTCAGGAACAACAAGGAGAGGCTAGTACTCAAGACTTTCGATTACAAGGACAAGGGGAAACTAGTGGGAATTACCAGGAGTAACAGCTAACCCAAATAATGCAGGTACATCTGTATTAGCCAACCCAATTGTTATAGTAACTAAGGACCCCCTATATCTGTAAATATTATGAGAAACTAGGATGATTTCACAACCTGAATATGATTTTCTTAGAGAGCTGAAAAGTCTACACAATAGGATTCCCCTACTGCAAGCTATCAAGGATGTTCCCATCTATGTGATAAAAGTAAGGGACCTGTGTGTTAGAAAACCTTGAAGAAAGACTAAGGACCCTATCACTAGCCATGTGATGGGGAAATTATTAGAGTTAATAACAAGTTAGTCTCTGTTGACTAAATATAATGATCCAGGGAATCCTATAGTTACTTTTTATATTGATGAGATGCCCATCCAAAATACACTAATTGATTTAGGGGCAGAAATCAATGTAATGGTTAAAGAAATCTTTACCACCTTAGGATTGCACGGGCTGAGATAAACACCTACAGTACTAGAATTAGCAGACAGGTCCCGTGTTAAACCAAAAGGGGTGTTAGAAGACGTATTTATTATGGTGGATTCCTGGAGGTATCTAGCATACTTTTTTATTATTTCAAACCAAATCAAATTTACGGGGGCATCCCCTAATTTTAGGAAGGCTCTAGTTGGCTACTGTAGATGCATTTACAAGTTGTAGGTCGGGCTTTATGAAAATTTTAGATGGCAAGGCTACGAATAACCTTAGCCCTAATCCCCCTGCAAAACCAAGTAAGGATTTAGGAAATCCCTTATGGGATGAATTCGAACCCGAATCAGATAACTCCCAACCACTTCTTACCCTTGGTAAAGCCCAATACTTTAAGGATGATATAGAAGATGATATTATAAATGGTTTTATTAGTAATCCTCTTTCTGTTACTTCTATTGAGGACTCGGGGGAGGAATATCTTGTGGAAGACTTGAGCTTTTAACATATGAAGACCACTCCAAACATTAAGAGCAGCCCGGTCGAAATAGAACTAGTTAAAAGTCTAAATGTTAATCTGAACCTGACTTTCGAACAAAACAGAATGTTGTTACAACTTTTACAGATTTATAAAAAGGCATTTGCGTGGAATTACACAGACATGAAAGGAATTCAGCCTAGCCTGTGCACTCACCGTATCTATTTAAAAGAGGATGGCAATCTAGTTAGGCAGCCACAACAACATATGAACCTAGCAGTTAAGGAGGTAGTTACAAAAGAAGAATTGCAAAAAATCCTAAATGTCAACTTCATCTATCCCATTTATGATAGTCAATGGGTATCCCCACTTGCCATCGTTCCTAAAAAGAATGGAAAGTGGATAGTTTGTGTAGACTATAGAGAAATTAACAAGGCCACCCAAAAAGACCATTTCCCTTTGCTATTCATAGATCAGGTCCTTGATACCTTGTCTGGAAAGAAATTATTTTCATTTCTAGATGGGTTTAGTGTTTACAATCAGATACAGATTGCCCCATAAGATCAGGATAAAACCACCTTTACCTGCCCTTAGGGAACCTTTGCATACAAATTTCTTCCTTTTGGACTCTGTAATGCGCCAGCAACTTTCCAAAGGGTGATATTGGGGATATTCTCATATCTGTTAAATGACTGTTTAGAAGTTTTCATGGATGACTTTACACCTTATGGCTATGCCTTTGAAACAGCATTAGTTAATGTTGAAAAAGTACTAGAACGATGTGTACAAACTAGTGTTGCTTTAAGTACTGAAAAATGTCACATGATGATGAATGAAGGAATCGTGTTGGGACATTTTGTCTCTACTTATGGAATTAAAGTGGACCCTGTTAAGATAGAGGTAATTTTGAAAATTTCAGTTCTAAAAACACAAAAAGTGGTACATATTTTTGGGACATGCAGGGTATTATAGAAGGTTTATAGAAAAAATTTCAAGAATTGCATCCCCTTTATTTTCTTTGCTTATTAAATATGTAGAATTTGTTTTCACAAGGAAATGTGAGCAAGCCTTTACAGAATAAAAGAAATGTCGATCAGCAGCCCTTGTTTTGCGAGGACCAAACAGGAGTCTGTCGTTTCATATAGCCACAGACGCATCTGATACTATTGTGGGAGATGTATTGGGTTAGCTAGAGGACAAAAAACCATACGCCATCTACTACACAAGCAATAATTTGACTCGAGATGAACTAAACTACATGATGAAAGAAAAATAATTTCTTGTAGTAGTGCATTCCATCAACAAATTTCGACACTACATTATGGGATATCAAGTGTTTTTTCACACTGAACACTCTTCCATTCGTTTTTTAATGAATATACCAGTCATTAATGGTAGGGTTATGCGTTGGTTATTGTTGTTACTAGAATTTGATATAACAATCCTAGATAAACCTGGGAAAGATAATGCAGTGGATGATTTTATTTCTAGGCTGACTATTGGTAATGAATGCATGCCTGTTGAAGATTCTTTTCCTGATGAATATCTTTCTTCTATTTCAACTCACTCACCATGGTATACAGACATAGCTAATTATCTTGCTGCAGGAAGATTCCCACAACACCTATCCTCAAAAGAAAAGAAAAGAGTTGGTCAACAAAGTGCAAGATATTCTTGGATCGAAGGATATCTCTATCACACTGGGTTGGAGCATCAGATCAAGCGATGTGTGAGGGAGGATGAGATCTTTGATATCCTTAAAGCTTGTCATGAAGAACCTTGTGGGGGGCACTTTGCAGAAAAAAGGATAGGGTATAAGGTTCTTTCAACAGGGTACTATTGGCTAACTATATTTCAGGATGCAAAGAAATTTGTGAAGGGATGTGACAGTTGTCAGAGAATGGGTCAACTGCTCCAGTCAGATGAGATGCCATTGCACCCTCAAATACTTTTAGAGCCATTTGAGAAGTGGGCCTTGGACTTTGTAGGGCCAATTAATCCTTCATCTTAGCAAAATTCCTACATCCTGGTCTGCATAGATTATGTCAAAAAGTGGGTTGAAGCAAAGGCACTAACTAGAGCCACATAACAGGTTGTTTCATAATTTTTGTTTGAAGACATTTTTTTTCGCTTTGGGATACCTCAGGAAATAGTGACAAATGGAGGACCGCAATTCACATCTCATTTGATTCGTAAGCTAGTTGAGAAATACAAAATATGTTATAGGATTACTTCACCTTATCATCCACAAGAAAATGGCCAAGTGGAAAGAACCAATAAGGTCATTGAAGGAATTCTTACCAAGATTGTGGCCAGCTACTGGAGGAACTAGGTTAATAAACTTCAAGAGGTATTGTGGGCATACAAGACTACATGGAGGAACACTATGGGATTCTCGCCATATGAATTAGTCTATGGTAAAAATCCTTTATTTCCCATAGATTTCGAAATAAAGACACTCAAAACAACACTACAAGTGAACCTAAATTTGGCTACAACACAAAAAAATAGTTGAATCAGCTAAATGAGCTAGATGAGAAATGATTGCTACTATCCAGCAAACGAATATCATCCAACATCAGAGGGCTAAGTGTCATGATAAATTTATCAAAAAGAATGTATTTCAAAAAGATATTGGGCTCTACTACATGATTCACGATTCAAGGATTTCAAAGGGAAGCTCTGGACCAAATGGCTAGGTCCTTATGAAGTTGATACAGTGTTTGACAATGGGACTATGAATTTAGTCACCATAGATAATGCCAAGACACCATTACTTGCTAATGGGCATCGTCTTCGGTTATATCATAAACCAGCTTTAAGGGATCCATTTGTCAACATTGTCTCAGAACCTGGCCTTCAAATTACAAGGGTAGGGGAAAATTCTACTACGCTGCCAAATTTTTAACCTTCAATAAGTGTAACAACTAAAACCCAACTTTTGTTGGCAGCTGATACACCAAAAAAAAACAAAAAAACAAAAAAAAATAATACAAATATTTCCCTGTGAAAACTTCTTATAGGGGTGTAGGCAGATAATGGTAACAGTTGAAAACCACTATGTGGCGGTTGTGACACGTTTTTTCCCTGTAACAGTGTAACTTATTTCATATCTTTTTTACTATGTTGTTACAAGCTTAAGTTTTTTCTTCTTTCTTTTTAAAAGTTTTTAAAGTACCCTCAAAATTATTGTAAATAAGAGTTCTATTGTAAAGAGTAATATTAGCGATTACATTTGTTTATACACCTGTAACAACAAAAATTTGCGGTAGAAAATTAGGCACAACTGTCTGCTTCAATAAACGATATCACCAGTACACTGCCACCAGAATAAATGACATAACCAATACGTTGCCGTTAGAATCAATCACATCACCGGTACTTTTTTCACTACATCACCCCCGATAAGTCATTCAAAAGGTATATTTGTTTTTATTTATCTAACATTTATGGAAATTAATATGATGTTTTGTCTGACAACCGAGGACGGCCTTTGAATTAAAACTCGGGGGATGGTGAATCATTTTGTGATCCATAATTTAACCAGACTTAAAGTGGCAGACCTTGTAATCATTAGCAAATCCCGCGATCATTATCATCTTTTTATGTCAATCATGTCATTGGTTTAAATTATATTTAAGACAGTTTTCCATGACCTCAGATTAATAATGAGACGATAATGCATATTGTACGACCCCCTGATCTGACATATTTTCCTTTACTGCCCTGATATCTATCACAAGCGAAGCACTGCATCTTCATTTCACAGAATTCTCAGAGACCAAGTACACAGAGCACAGAGGGTATTGTTTGAAGCAGAGATGGGGGGAGCAACAGTAAGGCACGAGCCTAATTCCATAGAGGCAGTCGATAATTGCCTGGAGGCATGTCATATTTTCAAAGAAGCAAGATGGTTCAAATTTTTCAAATGACTCAAAGGGTTGGAAGAAACTGTTGCCCTGGAGTTTGCTAAGAATTTGAGCAGGAACTAGACGGAGGTCAAAGGGTTGAAGTTGGAAGTCACCGAGGAAGTAATTTCCAGAGTATCAACATTGCAACCTGAAGGGAGATGGCTTAACTGGAAATTCAACGACCCTTGCCTCAAAGTTGAATTTCTGCAAGGGGAGAAACAATTGGTTAAGAAGTTAAGGGTAATTGACCGATTGTCTCTTCCTTGAACATGGGGAGATGTTGCTTTATTCATCATTAAGTATATTACATTTGAAGGATGGGTGACGATAGTGTTTAACTATCATTTTCCACTCTTAAATCATCTCCGACATAGGAAATTGATTAACCTTCCTTACTTCATGTTGGAAAATTTTAAGCATATGTCTGCTACTGTGAAGGTTTCTTCGCATCCAGAAAGTTGTGTCAACAATCAAAACCTTATAAAATTAATCATAATGGAAGCCCTGGAGTGCCAAGGTTGAAGCTGTGAATATTTCATGAGAAAAAGGACAAGGACTTCACGCCGGAAACAAGTTGAAGCCCTTGGTGATGCTTCGAAAGAAGCTGGGGTAGTTGAGGAGTAAGGCCAGCCCTCTGGAAGCACAATTAAGAAAAGGTCACTAGAAAATCCAATAGGTGGCAGAACACCAAAAAGGAGGGTCAAAGTTAGCACCCAACAAGAACCCTCGCCTCCATCCAAAAAGAGGTCAAGCAAGCATGAGGACGCAAAGAAGTGAAAGAAAGAGGAACAGGCCAAGCAAGAAGAGGTTCCTTCGCCAGCTAAGAACGAGAGCCAAACCATACTGTGTAAAATTAAAGAGTTAGAAAAAAATAAATAAAGAATTAAGTCAGCGAATATAGGGTAATAAAGTGGAAACGAGGGTCCTAGGTCTTGATACTCTGGCGTAGGTTTTTGACAAGAAGAGAACATAAACTACACTAGGTTCTGTATGTACAACATGTGTTAAGAATTTAGCAACAACATGGTATAAAGTTTGTGTTGCAAGTACCATCTCAGAAGAAACCCAAATAGAACCTTGGGAGGTTGTTACACAAGAACCCGTTGATGACGTTGTTGTTACACAAGAACTAGGAGTTGAAATGGAGCATCTCACGACGTTTTACCTAGAAACCGAAACACAAGAGCCTATCTATGATGTTGTTATTACACAAGAACCAACAGTTGAGGCAGAGGTTCCTCAGGAAGAAGAGGTAAGAGTTGATCCACAAGAACTTGTTGATGAAGTTGTTGTTACACAAGAACTAGCAGTTGAAGTAGAACAACTTGGATCACAAGATGTTGTTACACCCCCTATCGATGTTGCATGTGAGATAATACAAGATCCTAAGGTAGGGTGGTGTTCAAAGAAACTTTTGTTGATATCAGAGTTACAGAAATGGAATCAGTTAGCACTCTCTTTTCAAAAGGGAGTGATTTATCTGGAGGAACATCAAAAAGTCATATACACTCTCAAATAATAGTGGGCCAAGATGAGGTTTATGGAAGAATAGACAACGTGGGAAAGAAAGAAAATTGAGAAGGAGAAGGAAGAACAGGTGCAACAATTACAACAAAAGGTTGAGGAATTAACAAATGACAAAGGTAAACTGTATAGACTCACCCTGAACCTTTTAGGGTGTAGAAGGAATTCCCATCTTATCCAATCTTTCTATGGGAGATATTTTATCTTTTTCAGTTAAAAGTTGTCTATGAGAATAGACCCTATCAGGGTAATTCTACCTGAACTTTCTTAGATGTTTTTCACGCATGTGATTTTGACGAGCAAAGCTTGTTGTGTGAGCTTTTTCTACATAACATGATTTGTGAATGTGCTAGCTTGCACATGATTGTACACATATTCTCCTATATGGGGGACATGCAGTTGCACACCTTCATCTCCTTCATGAGAAATCAGGTGGAGTGGCATCTTGCCATGAAGTCATCTGATGCAAATGAGGAGAAGGTAGCCTTTTGGATAAGAGAAAAACCGGGCATGGCCACTGAAATGAGGCACAAGTTTAGAAGGTTTCTTAGTACTCCTAATATGGTGGAACAAGAAGCCCTCTATAGAAGGAGGATTGTCGGATTTTTCTTCAACATCTTTACACAAGTGAAAAGTTGAGAATTGACTGGATGCCTAAAACATACAAAGGTTGGTAGTGCAAGTCTGCAGGAAAGTGGTCCTTTTAGGTTTTCTAATTTTGTGGCTGTTGCTACATGAGTATAGGAATATGCCCAAATTGTGAAATCAATGGGATCTTTCTGGATAGGACTTAAACTTAAGTATCCCTTGATCTGGATTCTGGTTGAAGACTATCAACCCCATTACCAATTGTGCAATTATGAAGATGAATCATGGTCGCATTAGCTAATGGCTACTCAGGTTTGTAGATCAACAGATGAAGATACTATTGGTGCTTATAATTTGACAGACTTACATCAATGATACAACAACGGTACCTCAATATTCTACATGAGGACATGCAGTGGCTTCAATTGGGGGAGATGTTGGGTGTAGTTTTTAAGCATATCTTAGACACCTCTTTCCCTATTTTTTGATCATTTTCTAGATTTAAACCTATGAACTTTATGTCACAAATGCCACTTTCCCTATTTATAAGACAAATCTTTTCTCCAACATATTATTTTTCCATTTTCTGTTAAGTATCGAATCAAGTGATGTATTTTTGGGATGACTAACCAGGGTAATTGTAGAAGAGATCTTCTAGTTATTTTTCTTTCGGGTGTTGCCCATCTACTAAGGACTAAGGGATGAACAGTTGTTGATGTTACTTGTTGTTACACTCCTAATATTTGTTGTTACATTCCAAATTTTTTATGTTACACCTTGAATTTGTTGTTGCACAGTGAGGATGTTTTACACTGCAAATGCCAAGGACCGTGGTTGTTGTCTTAAAAGACAGTTTTTCAGAATCACGAAATTATCTATGGGCGATTCAAGGATCTTAGTGGTTATGATTGTAGAAGATGGTGTAACTTTTATAGGTCTTTTATTTGGAAATTGTTTGTAACAATTTCTATTTTACTCTTAATATTGATCAGCATGAGAATCATGAGATTCTAATGACTGATCTATTCCCTAATTTTTGGGGCTTGTAAAACTTTATAAAAAGGGTTCGCTCCCATAAAAAGGGACGGAAACACAGAAACAATATCAAGATTTTGATCTTGTAACTTTCAATCATTTCTAATACATAACACATCTGGTGATGTTTACACAAATCTCGTGTTGAGTTTTTAACTAGTTTCCGTTCTATCCCTACACCCTGCTAGGGAGGAAGGGCCCTCCACTTTAGCAGGGATTGCAGCAGTAGTATATTAATTGCTTTTCTTTCTTTTAAGTGTGGATTTATTATTTTCAATGTATAAATTGTAGCACAGATGCACTTATGTTTTTGGATTCGTTATATGTTGTTACATAGGATTTTCTAAAACTACAATATTTAGTCAACTGATACACTTTCATTAATAATGTGTGGCGTGCCTATTCTCTGAAAAAAAGAACGAAGTGTGATGAGTGGGTTTCATTCCTGTAGAATGTTTTTTTAATTTCTCCATGAGTGCTTTAAGTTCTACAATTGTGTTCAACGAAATTTCTTTCATTTCTTTCCTTGGATGTTATGTATCGGCACAGACAATGCAAACACCTTTGAAATAAAAACACTTACCTTGGTTGACTATTAAATGATTGAGGTTCAGTCAAATTTAAAAGTGATTAAACCATCTGAACAATCAGATTCCAGCATTGGCATGGTATTAATATAGGAAGATGAATCTAACAATGAACATGTGATCTATTACCTAAATCAAAATCTCACTAAAACTAAGATCATGTATGCACATGTGGAGAAATTAGCATTGGCAGTTGTTCAAGTTGTTCAACATTTTCGTCACTATATACTTTTGCGAAATACGATAGTCATTTCGGATTGCAACCCTATGATGTATGTTATTACCAAACAACTTCTGGGGGAGGAGGGGGGGGGGGGGGAATACTCCAAATGGATAGTAATTTTACAGGAATTTGTTTTGGAATTCGAAAGATCTAAATCAAATAAATCATTAATTTTCATTGAATTATTGTGTGATTTTCTCTATACTAACATAGAAACAGCGGTAGAAGATTCTCTGGTAGATGAATCTTTCTTTTTGATGAGTACGTTTGATCCTTGGTATGGAGATATCATCACATATCTCCAAACCCAAACTTGTATGCCCTATTTATCTCAAACTAATCACCATCGCATCCACTACCAATCCCAGCAATATAACATTATTGGTGGAACTCTTTATCGTTGTGTGATTAACTCTATATTTTGACGATGCTTAACTCTTCAAAAGGCTAAAAAATCACTAAATGATTGCCATTTTGGAGCATGTGTTGGTCATATGTCTGGGTATGCCACTGCCCAAAAGGTATTGCACACTGACTATTTTTGGCCTTCCATATTTAAAGATTGCATTATTGCAGTCAAAAAATGCCATAATTTCCAAGTTTATGATCGCAAGATGCAAGTGCCTCCAGTTCCTCTTCACCCTATTATAGTTGTCAGTTCTTTTTCAAAATGGGGCATAGATTTCGTCACCTGTAACCCTCAATCAGCCGAGGTGCATGGGCATATTATCCTTGCAGTTGATTACTTTACGAAATGGGTCGAGGATTTGCCTACATACAAGGATGACGGTGAAACTGCGACAATTTTCATTTTGAATCATGTGATTGCTCAATTTGGTGTCCCACGGGCCATTGTTACGGACCATCGTACCCATTTTTTCAACTTTATGATGACTGAACTATTTGCATATCTCATTCTACGCCATGATAGCTCTACCCCTTACTATCCACAAGAAAATGGTCAAGTCAATGTTGTTAACAAAGTTTTAACAAACATGATTAAACAAATAATTGGTATTCATAAAGGAAACTGGCATATCATGCTTTTTTTAGCCTTGTGGGCATACAGTACTACTATGAAAACATCTATGGTTTCATTCCCTTCCAACTTGTTTATGGTTTGGAGGTAGTTTTACCGATTGAATGTGAAATTCCATCTCTGAAGCTAGCCATCGAGTTATTACCAGCTATCTCTATAGAGGAAGACCATTTTTTGCATTTAGCACATTTAGATGAAACTCGTTGTGAGGCTGCATTGGCTAGCAAAGCTCATAAAAAACTATTCAAAGCTCAATTTGATCGAAATGTAAATCGGCGTTCTTATGCAAAAGGTGACCTAGTCTTGGTATATGATCAAGCACATGACAAAATAGGCGCAGGTAAATTCGAGCCTATGTGGCATGGCCCTTACATTGTAAAACATATATTAGCTAAAGGAGCCTATGAGCTGGTCGCTACCAGCTTATGATGGTATATCTTTGGGAAAGCCCAGAAATGGCCTTTACCTGAAAATATATTATGCATAAAATATTTCGTGGAGATTTGTGCATTACTTGTATTATATTTTTATAATTGTGCGATAATATTAGTATTTTTTACAGTCCACTACTACTGCTTATCTTTTTTTACACTTTATTTGCAGATGTTGTCATTCCCTCAAACTTACATTGGCATTGTTGGCGACGCTAGTCGTAGTACTTAAAATTTGTCTTTCGTAGCTTGGGTCATCTATTCACCCAGTGATGAGTTAGTTTCTATTCATGGGATATGCCTTGGTCAAACAACGAACAACATAGAAGAATATAGTGCAGTCATTGAACTATTATCTAATGCCATCTCATTTGGCATTTGACGTTTGATTGTTAGGTAAGATTCGCAACTCATAGTATTACATTTAAACATTTCTACACATTAAGAAGTTCATCAATGTTAATAATTTTTTTACGGGTCCATATTTTGGAAAGGCATTTTGATTACAATGAATATCAACACATTCCAACGAATTTAAACACATTAATCAATGCATTAGTCAATCATGTGTTAAATAGACATTTAACATTTGTAAGAAAAAACAATATCAATCCATATATTGAACAAGATAAATTGAAATCAAAGTAGTAGTTTTTCATTAGACAAAGTTTGTAGAGAGAGTTATAAAAAAATATGTCATCCAAGAACATAATGCCCCATGGTCATTATTATCTGAATATATTGATACAAAAATCAAATGGTACCCCTAGAAGATTGGGTAGCTAAAAATGATGATGATCATGATAGCAGACTATAGCACGAGCAACCTGGCGTAACAATCGCCTAAGCGGTCCTAGAACCCCAACCACGTCCTCTGGTGCCGGAGAGGCAAATCATTAGTCCCAGTATTTGGGATATCTATAGTCAACCTCTCTAGGTTGTGTTCCAACTCAGCCAGTATCTCTGTTACCTCTGGGTTGGGTGCTGCAACTGCTATAGGCTAGTCACCCGCTTGTCAAAACATCGTAGCCCTGTTGGTCAAACTAGGCCCACATCTGCATATGAATTTTGAATAATGAGCCTTGAAAGACAAAAAACACATAACATTTTAAATTTTAAAAAGAAACATCAAAATGAGGGATTTTTACCTAGGTTCCCTGATTGTGTCCCTGATGGAAGTGGGATATCTGGGTCACCCTTGTAATCCATTCCTGCATAGGGGAAATCCTCGATCGAGATGATCTATTGACCCAACCTTACAAAAAACTCAAGAGCATATCTCACCACTAGACCATCACCTGCATGACAAGCAATAAGCGAAACCCACCTCAACATCCATGGATCTTGAGGCCCTCCTGCATCCACCAAATTTTTTTGTGGCCTGAGGAGTGGAATCCTCTCTAGAGAGAAAGAAATCAGAATGGAACCATAACCGAAATTCTTCAGTCTACCATTCTTAGCTCTGGTCAGTTGTTCTTTCATATTGATAACCACTGCCTCACACCAGTTAAAAACCGTGGACTCCCAACATTCCACGAAGTGAAGAGTTTCGCTTCCACAAACTTGCTAACAATGAAATCTATGGTCCTCAAGGCCAAGTTCCCAATAGTATTAATATCAATCTTGTCGTCCTTGAGTTTTGCATCCCCACAGTATCGTCATAGATATCCAAAAGTAGTATCTCCACCCAACCTTTGCCTATATAAAGAAATATCAACCCCTCTATGAGAGAGCCCAGTCAAAAAGTATATATCATTGACATCAACGGTGACACGATGATACGCGATCACAAAAATTGATCCTGGACATTCGAGGTCCTCACCAACTATGTCATGAGCTCTACCTGAGATTTCATCCCCGGAATAATCTAATATTTGTAAAGGACACAATTTCTCAAAGCCTGCAAAGTTGTCGGATCATCCAAAGCTGTTGAATCTTGGGCTTCATGTTCTATCTCCCTCCATTCCATTTTTGAATGGTCAATTATCCTGAAAATGACATCTAGAAGGAGTTAGAATAATTTTTAAAACAAGTTTGGGATTTTTTGGGGAAAAATTTATGCATTTTTAAAACCCTCGGTGCTTGCGTGACCGCTTTTTGGTGAACAGAGCGCAGTTGTGTAGATACTTGGGAGAGTTTTCGTGCAGGTCGTGTTTCTCAATACAAAAAAAACTATCGGCCTGCACAGACCCGATGAAGAGTTCCCGTGCAAGCATGAGGGCTGATTTTTAAATGTGGAAACCCCCCAAAAAATTAAATGGAAGCCTAAAAATGAAATATAAATGAATAAAAAGGTATATATCGAAGAGATCTCTTACCTAGAGGAAACAGTTTGTGATTTCGTCCACCGGTTTGCTTGGAATCAGCCTTGTAAGTTTGGTGGTAAAAACCGCTCTTTTTGCTCTCAAACTGTTTAAAAACCAAATGGTAAAAATAAAGTTACTTTTTGAACTTTTATATGTTTTTAGGTGATTAAAATATTATTTTTATGCCTAGGACCTTTTATAAGTCAATTTTTTAGTGTTTTTTAAACCTAATATCGAGCAGCTATGATAATTTATTGAGTTTCATGTGCAGAACATGTTATAGCATTAAAAAAAGATCATTTTGACTGTGATTAGACTACTATCACTTTTCACGTTCTTAAAAATCACGAAAAATTGAAAACCTAGATTCCTATTTTAAGCCCTTTTTAGACTCTCAAAACATGAAAATATTGTTAAACACTTAATTGTTCGAACTCGTAAAACTAAATGAACAACCGTACGCTCAGTATAATTTTACCCCTTTTACGAATTGAACTGGACTATTTATAAAAAAGGTATATGTTGACTTATTATGGTCAATAGAGTTCTCTCTTGCATTATTTTATCCTCTTTCAGGCTTGAGTGACTAAATTTACGAAAAAGAACACTATGGAGTTTAGTTCTTTTTTTCTCCTGACTCCCTAAAACTTAAAAACACCGAGCTTTACTTTCTCCAGACTCGTTAAATTTTTATGGTAAAATAACTAAATGATTTTTCTTTTTGTGTATTTTCAAACTCTTTAAAAAACATGAAAATGACATCAAGTTACCCCTTTACTGGACTCGTTAAAATTAAACAGTATAGGACTCATTAAGCATAATGAGACCGAACCACTCCTTAGGGTTCATTAAAAACACTTCAGAAGACTCATCCGAAAGATGAGATTACAGGATAAACATATGTTATCCTCCTCAAGCTTGTAAAAAATAAAGAGGTACTTGCCAGTAATGGTGGGGGGGGATTGGGAAATGGTATTCATTTTACATTCATTATAAAGGAAGCATGTCTCTCTTTAACACGACACTTCGTCACACCTATGTCCGGGTTGGGAAATCCATTTGTCTTACAATTAATCAAACCCCATTGAAAGTCTTCAACTGGTTTTGAGTATTATCGTTGACTCAAATGCTACCAAGCCAATTGTAGTGTTGTTATGTGTTCAAGAGAAGTTCAACCTAAGTTCAAGTTCCTTTGCAAATTTTAGCCTTCAATCGCGTCGGCCATCCCTAAGCCAGTCCTTGCAAACTATTCTTCAACACTTTTATTGTTTTTCGTGTCGTAGGCTTTCCTATGACGGGTATCTTCCTATCAACTTCAACTCATAATCTAGGAAGTTGATCTAGAAACCTTCAATACCTTGAAGCTTGCATGCCTTAATGGTAGGTTTCTCACTTTCGACAAGAGGTTCTCATCATTGGCCTTCGATCGAACGACTCTATGAGTGCTTGACTTCAAATCATCTTTTCACACTCTATAGATTGTACTGAGAGTACCTTGAGATCCATTTTCATTATTGGTGCTTCCTCTCACGCTTGTTAACGATTCACATCATTGACTGGTAATCAAGTAGTTTCTTCCATGTTCGAATTTGAGGCATTCACTCGCATGGCTAGATTCGTATCACGGATGGGGAAATGGAGATCAAGACCCTAGATCTAGTTTCATCAATCCACGTTGCGAGGAGATATATCATGATTATGTAGAAAAATTTGTAGCTGATGGTTGTGTCCATATTGTGTCTACTATGGATATGATTCTTGAGTTTTTTTGTACTTGTTCATTAAGTTAGTTTTACTATGAATATGGGAATGCCTACCTTAGTGATGATTATATATTGCATTGTAGTCCTTGAATGTTTCTTGCAAGTTTCCAACCATTGTCTATGATCCAATCTTTGGGATGATAAAACACTTCAATCTTTAAAAACTTATTTTTCAGGCTTCGCACTTTAGGGGGCAATCTGTTACACACCATTTTGTCACCATGACACTTGATCGTTAGAATGGATCTCTTGCCATCCATAAACATGTTCCCTACACTCCCTTAGAATTCAAATAATCAAAAAGCCTTGAAGAAGATGTGAATTTTGGGTAAAATGGCTTTATGAATTGTTAAGTGTGACCTGCATGCTTTTCCTAGTAAGTTTCCATGCATTTGCAGTTTCTATCCTTTCTAACTGAGCATAATTGTGTTGTGTCTTCCACTATAGACCACATAGGTAAATCAAAGAAAAGTAAAAATAAAAAATGAATTCCATAAGCATTGTTGGTCGAATATCCCAACTGAAAGCTTCTAGGTCATATCTGTTCAAGTCATACCCCTCAAATCATGGAGCTAATTCCCTTTCATCAAGGGACCCTAATACCCTAATTAGAGGATCTCATCCTTCTCTTTTGGATCTAAAACGTCTTCCACTTGGCCTATAAATTGACTAGAGGATAGAGGGATTAGGAGGTTCAGAAAAGATACACTTATGTTGTTGGATTTAGATTGGAAGGATAATAAGCTAAAGAGAGGTTTAGAGGCATTTGGGAGGAACCTCATGACATCAAGGTGAATGTTGTAAAGCTCTTATTTATCCTTTAATTAATACAAATTAATCATTTTTCCCATTGTATTGTATTATTGAAATGATGAATGGTTTATGACTCTTTTGATATTCAGTAAGATAATCTTGATTTCTAATCTCCTTGATCATTGGATTAAGCTTGTTTGTATTGTTATGATTGCATATGCCTTTGATCTCTCGTATGTTTGTGATTGCAGGTCTTTTTTATTATTTGGAAGCTTCATCGAGAAATAATAGGGATCTTCATCAAGCATTTCGCAAATAGATAAGAGGCTAATTCTCCTACTCTTGTATTTACAACTCAAACGAGATAAGCTTAAGGAAAGAGTCATTCAATTGTCTATTTGTTTCTAATTTCCTTTAGGATATAGGGAGATCGCTCTTGTCAGCAAGAGGGATTTTTCCATCGTAACACTCCCTGACAGGTCTGGGATCATCATCAGTAATAGATAAAGAAAAATTTGAATCGAAAGCAGATGGACTATACCTTTCTGGTTTCCTTCTTTCTCGAACTGATCTTCCCACAGCTGGAGTTTGTGTCTCTTCAACTTTTGATTCATGTTTTGTTGTAGAGTTGGATTCTTCCTCCTTCAACTCAAACTCTATCTTCTTAGGTTCCTTTGGTAGGACTTCATGTTTAATAACATCTTTCACCTCCCTAAACACCACATCTCGGTTTTACACAACCTTCCTTGTCTTTGGGTTCCAAATCTTATAACCTTTTATAACCATCCTTATACCCAATAAAGATGCACCTTTTGAGATTTACTACTCCAAACGTTGGTTATTTATCTCCTTGTTGTAGATTTAACCCGGAAATATTATAGATCTGATATGAAAATATAAGATAATGCAAATAACCCCAGAAATGATATGAAATGATTCTTTATTGATCAACCCTTAAGGTAGGGCAACACCATACATTCACTCCTTAAGGAAGGAGAACGCTCCACAAGCCATATGTCTGTTCATACAATAATCCTTCACTCTTTCTTCGCTTCCTCCATGTGGAGTCTCTAGCCTCTATATAGGCCTCATACATATAATACCATGGATCATTACCATGGTTCCCTCATACCATCCACTAATACCATGGACCCATTACATTAATACTAACTACTTGTGGTCCCTTACATGATATGGGTTAACCACCTTATTTATTACTATGGCCCATCCCATTATTACTCCTATCCTTGTGGAGGTCTTAACCTCCAACGCTGATGAAGGTGATCTATTAACCAGGTAACATGCAATCTCCACCACCTCTACCCAGAATTCTTGTCCTAAATTGACACTACTGAGCATGCTTCTTGCATTTTCCATCAACATCTTGTTCATTCTTTCTGCAACTCTATTTTTCTGAGGTGTGTACGGAGTAGTATTTTGTTGTGATATACCACAATTCTTACAGAACTCTTCAAATTCCTTCTTGCATAACCCTCCACCATTATGTATCCTCAACACCTTTATCTTCTTTTATGTCTGGTTTTCCACCAGAGCCTTAAATTCTTTAAACCTGTCAAAGACTTCAAATTTTTTCATGAGGAAATATATCCCTGTATTCCTTGAGAATTCAGATAGACTTATCCAATGATGCAACCAATGCAGGTCCAAACACATCACTATGCGCAAGCTATAATATCCCCTTCACCCTCTTAGCACCAGAGGGGAAACTCACCTGATTCTGCTTCCCATATACACAATGTTCACAAAAATCGAAGAGAGAAATTAGACATACATTCTATCATACCATTACCATGAAGTATTTGAAGGCTCTTCTCTCCAATATTTCCAAGCATTTGATGCCATAGCATGGTCTTTTCTCCAGAGACCACTAGATTTTCTGCTCCACTTTCAGGAACCACAGAACTGTTGCACCTATCAATAACAGTGCTACCCAAAAGCTTGTACAGAGTTCCAATTTGAACTCCCCACGTCAATACCAGTGCTAGTCAAACCATCTTGCAGGTATCATTATTGAACATTGTTTTTACACCTTTATCATCCATCTTGCTTACAGAAATCAGATTTCTGGCCAATGCAGAACACTAGGAAGTGTTATGATCCTTTCACCTTGCAACTTCATCTTGACTTTTCCATGTCCAACAATTCTAGCCTTTTTTTTATCCCCTAAGAAGACATCACCACCGTCATATTTCTCATACTCGCAAAACGACTCCCTATGGGGAGTGAAGTGAAAGGATGCACCTGAGTCAATCAACCATGCCTCATGATCTACATGTGTACTTGAAGAATATACCAAGTACACATCCCTGCCTTCATCTGAGGTGGTTTTCACCTCTGCAGAAGGAGCATCATCAAATCCCTTTCCTTTCTCAGGAGCTTTAGATCTACAGTTATTTTTGAAGTGTCCTTCCTTTCCGCATTTCCAACATACCTTTATAGGTTTTCCTAGAGATTTAGATCTCCCTCTAGATTTATATCTCCCACTCGAGGACTTATTTTTATTTATGTTCTAGAACTTTTCTCGTACAAACAAGGCATCTTCATTCTGGCTCTCCATATTTTTACGTCTCATCTCCTCCAACAACAAGGATGAAACTAATTCATCAAACTTCAAGGTAGTTGTATTGTTATATATTGCAACAACCACACTATCCCATGACTCTGGTAGAGAACACAACAAACTGATGTACTTATCTTCATCTAAAATTTTAATACTAACAAATAGCAATTGGCTTACCACAGTATTAAAGGCATTTAGATGCTCTCTCACTGAGTCTCCATCCTTCATCCTCAGGTTATACAACTTTTTTCTGTTGGAACAATTTGTTCACTAGAGAGTTAGATTGGTACAAAATCCCTAACTCGACCCACAAATCCTTTCTCATAGATTCCCCTCATACATTCAATAATACTGAATCGGAGATACATAATCGTATTATGTTCTTTTCCTTCTGATTCAAATTCACCCAATATTATGTTGACATTATTGTTGGTTTAGTACCCAGATCTACTGTGATCTACTAATCATTATCCACCATCAGATCCTCCATCTTGAGCTTTCACAACTCAAAACTCTGACCATTAAATTTTTCAATCTCTATATTTCCACTACTCGCCATCTTCTTTCACTGTAAGAATCGATCACGCAGATCTCCTACTGAACAAGGTCTACCACAGGCTCGACAAAACCCTCAACAACAAAGGCATCCCCTTGAAGCCAAAACAACTCTAATAGCAAATGTAGGTTCTAACCCTATACAAAAATTACCTGCAAACGAATTCTTAAAAACATAAAGTATATAATGGTTAGAAACACAAAACAAATACACAAAAAATCTCCCCTGGATCCCAAAACCGGGACTACCAGATCGATTTTTCATTATATTCATTTCAATGTTACAATACGTATATATATACATGCCAAAACATTCATAAACCCTGGTCCATTAACCCTGGATTAGAACATAATCGTAGTTCCCATGACCAGATCTACAAAATGCCATGGGAAGAAAACCATCATGCCCAAAACCATAACCATAGGTAGGTTCGCCCACCTAATATAGGGTCAAAAAAAAATCCAGGGTGCTACCTTGGACCCTGTACAAGGGGGCTACCACCCCCCTCAAATCCCCCTGTGACCCCCTACAGGGAATAATATAACACACCCAACTATAATCCATTTGAACTGTTAATGAATCAAAACATTATATGCTACAAGTGCAATAATATTGGTTACAATGCACATGGTTTCAGGTTTGGAAATGATCCAACCATAAAGATAGAGAATCCAATGAAAAAATGCGAAAGGAAAAACAAGGAAGATTGCAATCTAGCTTTAATCATTGAAGATAAAGAAGATTAATGGTACATAGATAGTGGATGATCGACACATATGACTAGAGATTAGCAAAACAAAACAAAAATTGTTAGCCTAAAAGAAAAGAGTGGCATTGTTGTGTTTGGAGATAAATCACATGTCAAGATAATTGTAAAAGGTGTAGCAAACCTTGGAAGTGAATATATGAAGACAAAAAATGTTTTGCTAGTTAATGATTTGAAGCACAATATTCTTAGTGTTCACAAGATGTGTGATCAAGGGTATAATATCTTATTTAACTCTTGAAATTTTGAAATCAAAGTAGAAGACTTGAGAAGATTGGTTGCAACAACCACAAGAATACCAAACAACATATATGTTCTAGATCAAGCAGAGTAAAAGAAAACTTCAGTCAAGCAAAAGCGTTGTAAGGAAAACAAATAAGAGAAGGATAAGAAGATAGCAGTCATGCTGAGTGACATATGTTAAGGGGGAGCATCCCCAAATACATAAGCCACCCTTTTCCATTGATGTCAAATGAGGAGAGAAAAGGAAGTGCAACATGGAGTTGAAGGAAGTGAAGCATGGAAATAAGGGGAGCATGCATGTTGACATCAATGACGAAAGGGGATATTGTTGGAAAATTTGTCATTGATGCCAAAGGGTGAATGGACGAACATTTGGTGGATGATTTGTATACACAAATTAGGTGAATTTGGTTAGAAGGACTTCCTATATTGATAGCCCTGGTCATGCCATCTCATTTTATAGGTGGCACATTTTGTGGGTCCTCTTGGTTGAAGAAATGTTAATTTTTAAACTTTGATGCCCTAATCATTGGGTTTTGCACCAACATCTTTTCTCTCAATTTTATGACCTTAAGCTTTTAGTTTTTTCTCTAAAAGACATGAATTAGATTAAATTAAACCCATATATTCTTATCAACCTTGAAAGAAGATAATATGAAAGGGGAAAAATATGAATTTTAAGTATCCTAAGTCTTCTCCAATCGGGTTGGCTCATCTCCTTTAGTTTGGCCATAATTTAGTCACGAATTTTCATAAGAAGACCATCATTTTTCTAAGGTCGGAACCAATTAAGGGGACCTCCAAAACTCACTATAAATACACCATCCATTGGCATTATAAGGGCAAGAATTCGGTGATTTATCAAGATTCAAGGAGTAGTCCAACACAAAATATCTGAGGCCTTGTGATTAAAAAAATATATAAAGAAAGGCAGATCGAAGAGATTGGATTTGATTGGCTTTAAACTTATGTGGAACTTGTCCCATCCTCTAACAAATTCATACTTGTTTTTGACCTTGTATTAGCACATATCTTAGGCTTCTAGGTGGTTGTATCAATGTTGAAGCATATTTGAAGAGTTCTTAGAGAAATCTTTTTGGAGCATATCTAGACCTATTTTTAAGGATAGACATCGACCTAAATATCAACATAAGGAGCGGTAGAAGTAGGCATAATTCGGCATGTGATAAGACCATAATTATTTCTATAAATATGGATGAAATTTGGCCTGAATTTGAACAAACTTAGCCTATGGAAGGTCTTCAATTGAACAAACTTAGCCTAGAGATATCGTCAGGCATTGGGTGAAAGAGCCATCAAAGTTTAGAGAGACACCCACTCATGTTTAGAAGACAAAGTCCCTCAATAATTCTTATCAATTCTTGATCATATTTGCTTGATGAATATGTTGAAAAATGTTCAACAAGAAATGTTAAATTTAGAATGTGCTAAAAATAGACCTGCTAAAAATAGTAGTTTGGCCAGTGAGGTCATTGGCCACATTGGGTGAGAGGTGAAATTGCTAAAATTAGAAAGTTCTAAAAATAGAATTTTTGGGTCCCTTCCTATTTATAGCAATCCCTAGTCTATATATAGGAAGTAAAATTAATTTTGGTCTTAACATCAGTTGGAAATATTAATTAATTAATTCAGTTGAGTTAATTAGTTAAGGAAATTCGAATTTGAAGTCTTTGTGAGCATGCACATGAGTTGTCCCATTGATTGAGGAATTTATCCTTAATTTCCTCCACTGATTGAGGGAATAAGTATGAATTCTATAATGAGAGAATCAGTTGACTTAGTTCTAACTAGTCA